>JBBMEG010000001.1:5175940-5200037 GCA_037832605.1 Cyclanthera cordifolia | reverse complement strand
ATAATATAATAAAAGAACCTTAAATTGTATATTATTTTAATTCTATTTTATATGAAATATTATATTTTATTTGATTAGTCCAAACTTTCAGACAATTAATTGATTTTTTTTTTTTTTTGAATTTTTTTTTATTGTTTTTCACTATTCTTTCAACAATTTGACATTTTTATGGAGGAATTAGGGAATGTATGAATCTTTAGTAAGTTTGGAAAACAAAAACAAATTGTATGAAATTAATTTGGTTTGAAAATTATTATTTTTATTTTCTATTTTGAAAATTAAACTTTTTAACAATACTTTCATTAATTAACAAGTTTTTCTTTTGTTATTTACATTATGTACCCAAGTCCTAAAAATCAAGTTAAAATTAAAAATTAAAAATTAAAAATTAAAGGTTTATATACAAATTGAGAAATCAAATATTTTATTTAAAAAGGCAAAATGTATAAAGAAGGAATAATGAAAAGTTAAACAATTTGTAATACTATATTTTTTTTAATTTAATTAATGATATTTAAAAAATGAAAGATTCAAACCAGTAATTTTGATTCAGTTTTTGTCGGGTTTGTACCAAACATATATCTTCTATTTCTTAAAAAATTGATCCGATCAATGTCTTATAAATGATAAAATTATTGATTCTGTTTTTAATTAGTTCATTCCATTTTGGTTCGGTTTTCAATTTTTATTACAATAAAATTTGAAATCTTTTTTGAGTTTTTTTTTCTAGTGTGTTAAAAACATTTTTTATTAAATAAAAAAAAAAAAAAAAAAAAAAAAAAAAAAAAAACTCATAAACAACATTCATTCAAACATTCATTCAAACAAAACGGTATCAAAAATTCAAACTCAAATTGTCAGGTGGTTGAAATCCTGAAAATTATGTGAAAACAATTACGTGAAACTAATTTGAAGCTAATCAATTAAGTTTGAAAATAAAATATTTTGCTGCATATTAAATGTTTTTTATGATTAAAATTTTCTACCCACAATAAATTTCCAAATATTTATTCGTTAGACTAAATATAAAATTAGGGTAAATTATAATTTTGGTGAATATGGTTGGAAAAGAACTATTTTTTTTTTAATTATTATTAAGAAAATCACTGAATCATTATAGAGCACCAACAACATTACAACCTAATCTCTCAAGTGAAAGGAAACTCCTCTACAAACGTGATGATCCCGGTTAACACACTGAAAGGTGACCAACCAAATATAAAACCATAAGGGATCGTTTGTTTTGAGTGTTTATGGAGATTTTATAAACGAGTTTTTATAATCACTCTTTAAAAACTTTATACAAACGAGTTATTAATTATTACAATTTCTTATTTATAATCACTCAAAATAACTCCTCATTTTTAATCACTCAAAATAAACACTCCACAATTATACAAACAAACACCCTCTAAGATAAATGAACCTCGTTCAGTAATCAATTTAATCGAATACACGGGCGCCTAATCAAACTTGTTACCTAAAAAAGAACTAGAGTTTAATCTTATGAATTTAAAAACTAAAATCTAGTCCTCAAAAAAAAAAAATTTTGGGGTAGAGGTTAGTTATTCATATCTTAGTGATTAAAAGTGCGCGATAAGTAATTGGACTAGACAAAAGAATACGTAACATTCATACATCAAAAGTTACATCTACGCACTTAAGTGTTTGAATTACTTTTAACTACATTATTTTTTTTGCGTGGTGAGAAGAGTTGAGAAGAGAAGGGAAGGTAAGAAATCTTTTCCACTGATCGATACATCAACTTTCATCACATTAATTATTAATTTATTATTATTTTTCTTTTATTTATTTTTTTTTCCTTCCTTCCACAGCCAAACATACAGGAACTAAATTCTAATTTATCCAATTTTTTAGTGACTAAATTAAATTATAAATTTTCGAATCATATAAATTATTATAACTTTATTTGAATGATAAGAATTAAATATATAATTTACTCCATAAAATTATTATCTAAAAGTTATTACAACATACTTAAATTTGAAAGTATTTATGAATATATAAACTCATAAATAAGGATAAAAATTCAAAAGAGCCATAAATCGATGGTTCAAAAAGAAATTATTAAATCATTATTGGAATATAGCAGAGAACCGAGAACCGTGACGTGGACTCGGGAAAAGGAGGGAGCTGCCGAACCGACACGTAAGCAACCCATGTGGGCAAAAAAGGCTGCTGAAAAACAGGCAACCGGTTTACTATTACTAAAAATAATAATTTTTTAATGCTTTAGTAAAAAGAGACACGTGGCAAGTAGTACAGCTGGGTCTTCGTTGGCGCGTAGGGGGTAGAGAGTGACTCCGTCTGAGCTATCAATTCCGAACCGCTGACGAAATTACCAGTTTGCCCCCATCAGGGGACCAATTCAATTCTTTTATTATTAAATAATATACATTTTCTTTTTCTTTAATATATATTCTTTTTGTTCTAATTTCAAAATGATTAAAATAAGATTTAATTTTAATTCATAGATTTTCACAATTTTTTAAATTGTTTTGGTTTTGTTTCATATTTAATGTTGAATTTTAATTCTTAAATTTTAAATAAATGAATTGATTCATATTATAATTTTATCATTAATATTATAAAAAAAAAAATTTGATAAATTAATAATTTAAATTTGAGTAAAGAAAATATGTACATAACTATTTTATCAATATATTTAAATTTAAAAATAGTTTAGTATTACTTTAATCTACTCAGGGACTGTTTGTTTTGAGTGTTTATATAAACGTTTTATAAACAAATTTTTATAATCACTCTTTAAAAACTTTATACAAACGAGTTATTACTACAATTTTTTCTTTATAATCACTTAACATAACTCCTCATTTCTAAATACTCCGCAATTTTACAACCAGACACCCCTTAAAGTTCTAGAATTATGTTTATCTCAATTGGTAAAAAATGAACAATATTACATTTATTTAAATGAAAATTTTAGATTTTAAAATAAAAACTTAGGACATGTCTGGGGCCAGGTTAGGGTGGATTACACTGATCCAACCTAACCCAACTCGTAATCCAATATATATTTTTTTCATTTTTCTTTTATAATCAACTATACCTATTATATTAATTATGTTTAATTTTTATATATTCTCAACCCTACACCACAAACACATACTTATTAACCTTCGGTATAAATGAAAATTACATAAAATAAAAATGATTTATCCATTTACTTTTAATATAATTTTGAGGTGTCAATTGTCAAACGTCGAATCTTATAAAATTTAGCAATTACAGGGTTCGGACTCTTTTCTTATTCGGATTAGGGTACGGAGGAATGAGGTGGACCCACCCTTGAAAGCCAAAACTTGTGGGCCCAATCAATAATAATAATAATACCTACAATAATATATAATAATAATAATATTGGATTTGATTTGATATAATTAAATTCCTCGAGCCATTTTCATGTGTACGATATTTTTTTTAACAGCTGTATGATTTAGTTTATTTATTTATTTTATAATATTTATATCTGTGAGTTGATACAATAACAACCCACACGTTGTGATCAGGATATTATTTATTTTTATTTTTTAATACAGGATATTAATTATTAAATATGCTATTCAAATGCATGATGGAATGTTATACTTGCTCCAAGATTTTATAAAATTATTAAAAATAAATTTTTTTTATAATCATTTTAATCGGTATTATTACAATTTTGCATTCATAATTATTCAAAATAAATACTCATTTTTAATTTATTTAAAATAATCATTTTATAATTATTATCCTAACATCTTTTCAACCAATTTTGTTATATTTCATAAAGAAAGTGTTTGTTTTAATGTATTAATCAGTTATTAAAATTGAGTTTTTAAAATATCTCTTTAAATAACAATATACAAACAAGCTATTATAATTGCTCAAAATAATTATTCGTTTTTAATTATTCAAAATAATCAATAATCTCTAATCACTCAATATAATTATTTATTTTTAAATATTCATTTCTAATCATTCATTCCAAACCGCTCATATTACTTTATTTTTCAAAATAATCATTCATTTTTAACCAGATTCAAACGAGTTGCAGAAATCAATTTACAACAACTATCATCCAAACGAACTATTACTAAAACTCAAATTTTTAATCCATCAAAATAACTCTTTATTTATAATTATTCAAATTAATCACTCTACAATTTCACGTTCAAATACCATGAAAACATCTAGCATCTTATATAGTTTCTTGAAATATCAGTTAATATCTGTTCAGTTAATAGTAATATATATAGTTGTTACTATTGTAGTGAAAAAGTGAAGAAAATATCAGTTAATATTATCAGCTAATATCAGCCCACATTTTAGGCCAAAAGTGCTATAACTGAAGAAAGAAATGTTTTTAAACCAACATTTATACAGAACCTAAAATGTTTAGGCAATAAATATGCATAAAATAACTATGAAAAAGCAGACATGCTTAGTCAAATTATATGACAAGTGATATCATTTCCCAAAGATACCTCTTCAATACACACTGACCTGAGAGTTCTAACTGTTACTCCAAGAGATCATGCTGTTGACATGAGGAAAAAGGAAACCCGACGACACACCGAGTCGGTTTTGTTTCTTTACTTTAGTCATCGATCGCAATTCAAAGTCGTAGATGTAAAACAAACCATCTTTTGATTTGAAAATGAGGTCTCCTCTTAATCTTAAACTTAAAATGGGAACCATATCCATTCTGCAGCCTGTGTTGATGCAATGTTGCTTTATCCATACTTCCCCAGATAAGCCTTTCAAGATCCAAACATCTGTGTGAGTCTCGTTATGAGAGACAAAGCTTAGAGAAGAGCCAATTTCAACAATTCCATCATAGAGATTGCAACTATTTGGAAGTGGTATAGTTTTAAATTTTTCGTTCTCGATTACGAACGATACAATGCTATCACTGTGATTAACTTGTGGGATCCAGTGCAGAGCTCCAATGGCTTCAACAGGTTTATATCCAAGCCAACCAAAGAGACCAAAAGAAGGTCCATCAATAGCTCTCCACCTTTTAGTTCCAAGAGTAAATATCTCGCAGCTAGTATACATCAATGCGTCGCAAAACAAGTGAACGATTTCGTATTGGTTCAAAACATCATTGTATGCAAATCCGTAAGATTCATTATGTGACGAACTCAATGTTCCTGGTGGAAGAGCAGTCAGCTTCCTAGTTACTGGATTAGTAACTATTAGTCCCCCTCTTTTCAGCTTATTATCGAGCAATATCAAACCGCTGCAGGTCGCTCGAATCTGTCCGTAGCAACTTAAACTGTACTCTCCTAAGGTACTAGTTCCATCTTTAAATTCCAAAAACTGAATGAACGTTTTTAATGATGGCTTCAACTCCAAGTTATGAAATAGAGAGAGAGATTCAGAAGACTGCATATACTTTGTTTCGATTGAGAGTGTGTTTGATTTTCCAGAATGCGGGAGTGATGGAGTAAGATGAGGATAAGGGCCATCGTTATGCTTATGCTTTGGCAATGTGAAGATCAAAACAGATTCGGAACGATGGAGATGAGTCTCGACAAATGTGGGACTGCATATGATATTAAACCAGTGCTTACATACAAACATGGACCTGTGCAGCGAGTCAAGTGGGAGTCTGATGAGGATGTTTGAGACACAATCTTCATGAACATAAGGAGTAAGTGACTTTTGTTGCTTCCTTTTGTCTTCAACATTTCTAACCAATTCACTTTCTTTAGCTGATCTTGGCATGCTTGCTGTTTTTTTACAAAATGGCTGCTCTATAATACCTGACCTTAGCAAACTAGATCAATATGGCCTGAGAACCAAAGAAAAATGAACTGCCTCGTAAGTTCTCTGCTTGTTGTCAACAAAAATATTAACTCAAAACAAACAACTATGGACTTCATCATCTTTAGTCTATAGTACTAAGAGGACATTTCTATTTGAACAATTCACATCATGCTTCTGAAAGAACAAGAAATTCAATTATCATCCATTACGCCTGGTGATCAAGTGGTCTTAGGACGTCATGTGAGTGTCGACAATCTCACAATCAAAAGGCGAGAAGACTTACTAGCATTTATAAGATGGATAGACTCTGTCCTCTTCATCATCAATTGATTTTGAGATGGATGGTCATACTATTTTAATATGGTATCATAGCCTATCAACCTAAAAGCTAAAAGCTAAAAGCTTAAGCTAATCAACCTAAAAGCTTAAGCTAATAGATTGGGGTAAATTTAATTATATCAATTAACACTCCCCTTCACTTGTGGGTCTTAGAAATTTGATAAATGCCTTACAAGTAGAATTTAATTTTAAATGGGGAGGAAACGACTTTGGCAGGGACTCAAACTTAGGACTTCTGCTTTCATACTACGTTGAATTATGTAAATCACCAATCAACCTAAAAACTTAAGCTAATAGGTCGAGGAATATTTAATTATATCAACTAACACCTAAACAAATATTTGATCAAATAAAAATGAAATTGGATCCAATCAAAAGAGGATCTCACGTTGAAAATGTGAGGAGAACTCCTAGCATTTACAAGATTTGTGAGCTACTCTTCTCATGATTTTGTGATGGATGCTCATATTACTAATAAAGAGGCGATGAGTTCAATTTATGGTTGTCATCTACCTAAAATATATTTTTGAACGATTTTCTTAACATTCAAATGGTGTAAGATGGCATCTCACACAAAATTATTCCAAGCAGAGTCCTACACTTAAAATGTACTTTTTCTATGTTAATCAATATCAAGAGCCACGTGTTGAGTTTGGGTGATTTAACCTATCAATGAACAGGAAATTTAATTAGACCTTAACCTACACATTTGCAGTCACTAATTCTAAGAAAATAAAAACCTCCAGAAATTACGGAACAATTTGGAATAATCACAAATCAGATTCTCAAGAACTAAACTAGGGTAAGGAATCGTAAACACTAGAGAAAACAAACGACAGCGAAAATTTCAGCCCGATCATACACATCCACTACATACAAAATAGAAACAGGCGAAAAAGTAGAAGAGCAGAGATGAAAACAAGGATTCGATGAAGAACAAAAACGAAAAATAACAAGAAGGCAGTAGAAGATAAATGAGAGCAATATTGACCTGAAAATCGAGGAATGGAAGAACAGAGCAGTTCGCGATGAAGGTCCGATGATCATGATCACGATGATCGAGTGAGAAGAATAAGTCGCCATTGTTCTTCTTCTTCGTCGTCGTGGTCCCGGAGACTTTATTGGGTGACTGATTCGTCACAGATGTCATCAAGCGATAGAATGGAAAAATCAAAGGGGTGATTGGATTTGGAGAAAGGGGTGTATGGTAGGAAGTGTAATGGGAAGTAAAAGTCATTTGCACGTGTTTGGGTGCTGGGAAGGGGGAGAAGAGGAAAGGAAAAATATATATTTTTATCGTTTGATCTATTGAATTACATCATGTAAATTATTTTATTCTTAATGTTCTTGTTTATCCCTTCTTCTTTCTGTTTCTTTTCTTTTTCGTTGTAGCCAAACATGTCTTTAGAGGTGTTTGGATTTTGGGTTGATGAGAAGAGATGAGAGGAAGTAGAGGAACAAGAGGAAATTGAGTGAATTAGGAATATGAAATATTTGTTTGGGAACTGATGTTTTAGGAAGGAGAGGTTAGAAAAACTTCTTTTAAAATTTGTGTTTAGGAGAGAAGATATTTATTTTAGATGAAATTTAATATAAAGTTTGATGAGATGTTGAAGAAAAGTTGAGAATGAGCTCTAGGCCGTGATGCATTTAAAACAAATAAGAAGTTCAACTCCTCCTTTTCGTCTCTTCCAAATCCAAACACCCCTAATGGTAAAGTTTGATTTTTTGTAAAGGAAGATGTTGAAAAAATCTAATTTGAAAATTGATGCTAGTAGAACAAAGATTTTATTTGAAGATTTGTACAAATTTTTATTTCATATTACAGAGTTGGATCGAGAAGTGTGATATGTTAAAAATAAACCAGGGAAAAGAGAAATCTCAACTCCATGCGCCGAAATCAATCCATTTTGGTCAATCGTCTATAATATTTTTCTTTTTTTTTTCTTAAATTCAAGAAAGAAGAAGATACTCAAACTCATGACTTATTAATTATAAGAATAATGCAATTGGACAACTATTGTGGTTGGTGATTTTCATTCTTTTTTCATTCTACTTAATTGATTTTTTTTTTTTTTTGTGCGAGCAAAAGCAATAGCTCAACGACATTAGAGTAGCTGAATGATCGAGTGGTCATGAATTCGAGTCTCACGTACATATATATTCTTTTTTTTAGTGTTCATATGAATTTAATTTTTGAAATCAAATAAGTATAAATGTAAATTAAGAAAACACACAAAACTAAAATATTATTGAAATGAAATGTGTAAAATTGAAACTAAAAAATCCAAAGGAATAGACTAAAAAGGCAATCCATTTTCTTTAAAAGGTAAAAGAAAAAATACCTCTCCTATTCTAATAATCAACATTCCATTTATCGTAACATATTTTATAATAATCTGCACTCAAACACTATTTATCCTATTCCATTTATGGTAAAATATAATTAAACTAGCTATTAACACTAATATCATATGATTTTCATAACTCATGTCCTGCTTAAAATTAATCATTTCCACACACCATTTGTCATATCATATTTACAATTACAATTGTAATAGCTCATCACTTATAATTATTCAATAGATAAACTATACATAACCTAAATGATTCATCATATGAATCCTCAATCATATTGTTTTTTTTATAGAAATTGTGATAAATGTATAATTCTCACGAAATAATTACAAATGTAGTCAAAATTTATACATATAATCATTAATACTATATTATAAAAAATACATGATAATACTCATTAATACATTTACTATTTATAATTATTTTTTAAATTTGACTAGTTTTGTAATTTTTTTTTTACCTTTAGATATGCTCAATTAAAAAGAAAAATATTATTATTTCAAACATGGGTCAGGTAGGAAGAAGTTGAAATGAACTTGAGACTGAGCATGAAGGCAACACGTGAGTCGACCCAAATGCACAAATGGATGGCGTGCTCTATCAAGGCCCCAAACCTCAACCAACAAAGCCGCACCTGACAACCATTGTCGCAAAACTAATCGATCTTAAATCGAACAATCGAGTCATCAACCACGAGATCAAAGGAAAGGCAAAACACAATTCCTTGGTAAAAATTAACAGATGGTCATAATATAATGTTCAGTGTTGTTAAATTGATGAGGAAATATGAGATTCTACATACCAATTCCCAAAACAACTATGAATTAATTGCGCACTGAATTACACTAATAAACTAAATGGTCATGTTTCGTGTACAACTTTGGCAAACTCAGATAAATATTCACTTCAGAATACAAACTCCAAAAGAAAATGCATGAAAATAAAAAACACACGGCCACTCACTAGAAAATGGGGGCAGGGCTTGCAATATGTGGTTAGTTCATCTCATCTTTTACCCTCCAATCACCCTCGGCCCCGGCCTCCAACTGTATAAAGAAAACACAAAAACATCGAATTATAGTTTGAACATGATGGCACAAATGTTATAAGACAGAAGATAGAAACTCAAAAGTTAAGATCTCGTTTGATAACCGTTCGATTTCTCGTTTTTTGTTTATGAAATTTAAGCTTATATTTACCTAAATTCTCTAATATAAATTCTAACCAAATTTCATAAACCAAAATAAGTATTCGAAAGTTTTTTTTTTTTTTTGCTTTCAAATTTGGATTTGTTTTTAAAACTAAAGACATCAAAGTCATGAAAATTTGATAACATTTTTGTTTAAAGTTGGTTAGTCTTATGCAAACCTTTTTCTTCGTTTTTTTTTAATCTACTCTAAAAAGGAGTTTAAATTCATGGATAAATTTTGAAAAACTAGAAAACATTAGGGTGTTCTTACATTCTCCGAAAACCGATTCGATCGACCGAATTAAGGGCGGTCGATTAGGTTTAAGTATGTCGGTCAGTGTCGGTTAAAAAAAATATTTAACCAAATTTTTTGGTCTGTTGAGTCGGTTCGATATGATCAGTTAATATAAATTCCTTCGTATAATATTAATATTTTTTTTCATTTAATTAATTACATTTATTATTAAATTATGGTAAAATTAACTTAATTTTAATGTATTTTTAAAAAATATTTGGTATTTTCGTTTTTTTTTAATTAATTCTTATAACTTCAATAAAAATTTGTATGATAAATATATTTTTTTATTAAAAAAAGAAAAAAAAAAATTAAAATAAATTAACTGACCTAACCGATCGTTTTGACCGACTTAACCGATCGGTCAATTTGGTTTTATATTCAAGC
The DNA here is from genome assembly GCA_037832605.1 of Cyclanthera cordifolia. Lineage (NCBI taxonomy): Eukaryota > Viridiplantae > Streptophyta > Magnoliopsida > Cucurbitales > Cucurbitaceae > Cyclanthera > Cyclanthera cordifolia. Next base: position 5,189,673 of record JBBMEG010000001.1, on the reverse strand, counting down.
AAACCGATATGGTCGGTTCGGTGTCAATTTTCACCGAAAACCGACACCGACCAGCCGATGAACACCCGTAGAAAACATAACTGATGTATTTTATTTTTCAAAATTTAGCTCGAAGGGCGACGATAACTTATATATGGTTAAATTTAAGTTTTTGCGCTGATTGGTAGTTTAACATTATTCAACAAGATATAACAGTAAGAGATTCTCAAATTATTTTCTCTCCAATTAAAAATTAGACTTCACTTGTTGAGTGAAGAGTGTTGATTGATATAATTAAATTTACCCTCAATCTACGATAATTCAGTGAACTAAGAAAATACGGATATGAAAGGTATATTTAGTTTCAAGCAGGCAGAAAAAATAAACAGATTGTCATCCAACGGAAGCTAAAACACTATATTTATGTTCTATAAATAAAAATGATTCAGTTGGATTTACCTCTGTTGGCACCAGGTTTTCCACCAGGGCCACCCCTTCCACGTCCTCCAGAAGCAGCTTTAGCACCATCATCAAAGCCACGCCCCATTCCTTTAGCTGGTCTTCCACCAGGGCCATCCTCGCGTCCTCTTCCTCTACCACGCCCAACACCCGGAGGTTTTCGATCTGAAAGTTCAGTTTCCAAGCATCAGTTTCCTTGATACTAAAGCGATAACTTGCCAAAACCAAGGGGCAAAAGAGAAATTAATCTTAGTTTTAATGGGTTCTCTAATTAGACTCATCTGAAGTGTATGGGACAATCAAGAGTAAAATACACGGAAACATTAGCAAAGGACTTTTGGTAGTTTCTGGAATGAGATCAAACGTACATCTTTTATTACGTGGATTTTGTTAAAGATTTCAGCAAGACGAGATTAATAATCAATGAAATTGATTTTACGAGTTTCTATATGCAACTGTATTTAGGTTCAACTTTTTTTCTTGATATTCGTGACTGTCCAGGCCAAATTGCGCGCACCTCGACTAATGTCAAGAGACATACTGCCTGGCCCTACAACATTTGGATGTCAAGAAAATCTGTAAGAAATTAATTCCTAGGTAGGTGGCCACCATGAATTGAACCCATCACCCTATGCACTTCAAGGCCCTCTTTGACCATTAGGTATTTAGGTTCAATTGATAACCATTATCTTATAGTATAAATGCATAAACAGTATACCTGCACGACTTTTGGTTTCTTCCTGTACTTTATCAATTACCTGGGAAACAATACAAAATTAGTGAATCGGAACTGTTCATGTGTGTACGTATGTACGTATGTGCGAGAGAGCAAGCAAATATTGCACTAATTTACAATAAAAAAACTTAGTACAAATTGATTACATTGGTTAGGACAGGTATAGAAGAGGGGAATGGGAACTTCAATAATCGAAAGCAAAGAACAGTTTAACAAGTAACTATATCATAGATAATGAAGAATATAGCCAAATTAACAAGTTAGAAATGATCACAAATAGGAGCCCATCCCCTTACCCTTGAAATACATGAGGACGCATCAACATTCTATTCTTTTGACCTTTTGGTGGGAGTATTGGTGGGTTAATACCCCTCCTCGAGGATGGTGGAGCCAGGTCTTATGCAAAAACTTAAAGGTCTACAGGTTATGCTACATGATTGGATTTGTGGCACTTTCAGTTTAATACCCTGAAAGAACCAGCTCAATCGCACTTTGACTATTCTCAAGAGACAACCAACTAATCGTATTACATTTTGGTCGTCTTTCTCAAAGAATATACATATATATTGGTCCTCTGATAAATAAAAAGTCACAATTAGACATTCAAAAATGGCAACTTAGATAGATACCTCATCAGGAACTCGCAAATACTTGATTGTATTACCACGGATATAACATTCTGGCATTCTCCAAAACCGGTCACCATCCTACATTTGACAATTAGAGAACTCAGTTATTACCGATTCAATCTCCTAGAGGAGAAAATAAAAGCAAATGCAAAAGAGAATCATCCATAAAATAAAAGTCGTTACCTTAGAAGTGCAGATGACTTCTCGAAGATGAATGTTCATCCATGTATCACAATTAACCAAATGGCCGTTGTAAGTCTCGCCATTTTTCAGTTCCACCAACTGGTAAAACACAGAAATTAGGCGTCCATAAACTAAGTTCAAAAACCAATTCCTAATACCATAGCAGTCACAGCACAAGAAAAATAGCTCAGACAGCACAGCTTTATAATTTTAACATTAAGAAACCATAGTTGGAGCTCTGGGAATGGAGGGTTCAAAACATATGACGCCACATATTTGGATGTCAAATCTTTCAGTTTTTGACAATTAATCAAATTTGAGTCTATCACTTGAACTTAGTTGAGGTGCATGTGTCCGAATATTAAACAGTGTTTTCAAAAGTTAATGGGACTAACACCTTGAGGCTTTAACTTTTAGCCCCAAGGCTTGGGCCTCTAAGAAAACGGATTAAGGCTTAAATTCTATACAGTCTACCCCTCATAAAATGATTAGAAGAAGAATATTAGTTTTCATTCATTAAAAAGATAAGGAGTTAAATTACACTACTTATACTAACACTTGAAAACATTAAAGACAAAAAGAAAAAAAAAACTATTAAATAACTAACTTCTATTAATCAATAATCATAATACAAGTATTTTTATCCATATCTTTGAGAAATTTTGTTCAAGTGGAAATTTTGTAGGTGATTTTTCTTAATAAGTTTATACCAGGCTTATGTTTTCAAATATCAGTGTATCTCTTGAACTTAGTTGAGGTCATCTTTAAGCTTCTAATACGTCGATGTCAAAAGATTCGAAAAAAACAAAACCAGAAAATTGAAAATAGACCCTTACCATTGGATGCCCTTGAGCAGTCTTCAGGAGCGAAAGAGGAAGCTGCAATTGGAAATTTCTATCAGTAATGACCAAATGAGCGCAAAGAAAAACCAAACAAACGAGTGACGAACAACGCATTTGAAGAAAATAGTTCACTATTTCCAATTCATTGAATGAACAAATACACCAATAAGTGAGTTCAGCACAAAAGTGTACCAAAAAGAAAGCAACAACAACAACAGGTATAAACAACATCAATCGGTACATACCATCTTCAACGATACAGAATCAGTTTACTAGAAGCAGAAACAACCTGCAAAAGAGGGGGAAAAAAAACCCTAAGGCAATTTCAAGCTCCAGGATGATCATACATTCGAACAAACTGATTCGCGTAATGAAACATTGATTCGTAGACTAATGAAGTGAAAAGAAAACAAAGAATCACAACCTTCGGAGCGCTCGATTCGAATCGAAGAAGCTCAACTTCTGGAACTACAGAAGAAAAAATTTACGATTGGTTTCAAAAAGTGCTCGCAGTGGATCTTTGAGCAGGTAGGAAGAAGTTATTCTTAGGTCTATGGACTTTCGCTTAGCCTATTGGGATGAATTCCTTTACAAAACCCATTTGAAATTATAATTCCAAATTTAATTTGATGTTTCGTTTTGAAAATATAGAATTTAGTATATAGTCAGAGAAATATAGAATTTATTTTTTATGGTTTGAAGAAATATAATTTAATTTTTTTTTAATTAGTTATTTATCTCATACTTTCGTCATTAAACACCAAAATAATTAATTTATACGTATTTTATTCATTAATAATTACGAACGGATGATGGTGTTGAACTAGACACTAACCAAACAATGAAATTACTGCATCACCAAACCTTTCGTAATAATGCCCTCTTTGTAACATTTGTGGTCCTCCTCCCCCAATTTGTACTACAAAAATAATAATAATAATAATAATAAAATAAATCGAAAATGTTGATAGTGTAATGATTTGATTGCTTGGTGTTAATCCAGTATAAATATATATTCAAATACATATTTTATTTAATAATTTTTAAAAATGACATTTTCATAAATAAATTGATAATGCAAATCATTCATAACATAATTAATTTAGAGGATCAAAAAACAATATAAATATATAAAAATAAGTAAATATTTTAAATCAAGGAAGAAATATGCTAGAATAATCTATATACTTTAATGCAATGAATCTCATAGTCAATAGTAACAGTCCAATCAATATTCTGGTCTAAGTACATGGAGGAAAATAATCCACATGAAAATTAGTAAGTTTTAAAACTCGATTATCTGCTCATATAACATGTAAACAGTTACTATAGCGTAACACATAATACAATATAAGTCGTAGATAAGTAGCATACATTGTCAAATGGGTTCTTAGACCACGACTTCTATAAGCCGTTTAATGGCCAATGCCAAAAGACCACGATGTATCATACTATATAATGACCTTATTGCATAAATTGGATAACCAATACTATAGAGAGGGTTAGAGCAAATTGAAGCAATCTTCTGGCCTAAGGGCCTCAAACACTTGTCATGAGATGTTGGTATCGACGACCCTCTTAATGTAAGATATCGCTCATGCCCTCTCAAGATCATACCAAGGCACGTAGGTTGCATTCAGACAAACTCTGGAGGTATGGCTAATCGATCATCTCTTCAATTCATTAAAACTACTACGAGATGGCTATCTCCACTCGTAGGTCTATGATCAGTAATATCTATCGTTAATCATGTTCATGTCATGTTTATTGTAGCTCATGTTATTATAGCATTATTGCAGAGTTACAATTTTATTTTTTTTTAAATAACTTTGGATTTACATTACAAAAATTATAAATAATTAACTAAAGTAGTTACGTTAAACATATAACTAATCTGGAGATAAATTTAACATTTATTTTTTAACAAATTGTTTATTTTTGTAAATTTTATACCATTATATACTACAAAAATAAATATATAAGTATAGTTTTAATTTGAGATGTTTGAATAAATATGTCAAAGCAAGCACTTCTGAGCGGACACGAGTGATGCATTAGCATTTACTTGATAAGTGGTTTGACTCCCTTTATATCACCTTCTATATAGGATTTGTGGTATTTTTCTCCGATCTATCCTAAATAATAAAAAAAAAATCCACATTACCCAAAGTGTACATAACATAACTGGTAGATTATTTAATTACAAAAATTAATATAATTCCACGTGTGTGGCTGAGATTTAAAGCTGCCAACAGCTAACAAGACTCCACCTCTAACAAAATCTAAAACCTTATCTCCAATTTCCCAATGCATCACCTCAAAATTTAGAGAAAAATAAAAATTAAAAATTAAAAAACCCCCCAAAAAAATCACAACTATATATATATAATAAAGGGTTTCAAATTTTCAGTAAACCGAAATTCAAAGTCACGAAAGAAATTCCAACAATAAATCGCGACTGTTGCGATGGTCCATTTGCTTCCGAATCCCCTCCGAGCTCCGTCGCATCTCTGCTCCGAGCCGCCGCGGACGGCGATTCCGGCGAGAGCAAAGCCCGGCGGAGGAGGCGGCGCGATTTGGAAAAATGGAGGTAGTAGAGCAAGATCGGCGGCGGCTGTGCGGTGTAGTATGGATTATTTGAGTCCGATCGCGGCGGCGGCGACGGAGGATTTGATCGGAATATCGGAAGAAATCGGAAGTGAATTTGAAAATGAAAGTGGAAACGAGTATCTGGCGAAGGAGTTTGGATGGAAGGTGAGGAAATTGATTGAAGAAGAAGATGATTTGAGATTAGTGGCGAGGATTCAAGCGGAAGCATTCCATGAACCTGTTCCATTTTTCAACGATTTTTTCTACCAGTTCTTCCAGGTTTTCCCCTTTCTTTATTTCTTTATAATTTTTATTTATTTAAATTAGTGCCTTAATTAAGTCTTCAAGTAGAAAAATCTGTCACACTTCGGTATTTAATTAAGCAGTGACAAGTCAATTAAGAAGACACGTGTTAGAATTTTCCATCCTCTTATAATTATAATTGAACTCCAAAAAGAAATCTTATAATTACGTTTTGTTATCCTAAATTGATTTGAAATAGGTAGATTTTTTTTATTATTTAATTTAATTTAATTTTTTTAAAGTTAAATAGTCTATAAAAAAACATGATAAATTATTAAATTTTTAGAAAATTATATAATAGATTTTTAAAATAAGCTCAAAATTTTGGATTGGTCAATCAATCAAACTCTATTCATTAAATCAAAGCAACCAAAATTTTGGGTTATGGGGTTGTCACATTTTCTTTATAAAATAACTCCATTCATATACTCATGACTATATAAAAAAATTAATAAAAAATGGATGATTTTATATTTAAACTTAGATTACCTATTTTATTTGTACATGTTACTTATCAATAGGTTAAATATTTATCTTATTAATTATTTTTTCTTCTCACGTATCCACTATGTATTATTACTTAGTTCGAGTTGACTTGGGTTGAATGAGTCAAAAATTGATCAACCTTGAAACCAACTCAACCCAACGAAAACTAGAAAATCATAACCCACCTCAACCCAACCCTTACGATTTGGGTTGGTAGTTCGTGTTGCTCGGATCGTCGATTCTTTTGTACATTCCTAGTTCATAATTACATTTTAAATATTTCTTAATTAGAAAGGTAAAAGTTTAAATAGTTTCTATAAATTTTTTTTTTGGTTAAATAACGGTTGGAATTTCTTGGCGTATGTTTGGTCGGTGAGATGTGATGAAAGGAAAAGATCTTTTCGTATCGTTTGGCAAGCAGGATTCTCATTCCACTTTTAACCTTTTCTTCTACTTCCTTCCCTTTACGTTGTAGCCAAACTTGTCCTTAATTACGTATGCAAATTTATTTCAATTAAGGTATACTTTCATGGGCAGATTTTTTAGGCTTCGTCTGATAATCATTTGGTTTTTTCATTTTTGATTTTTAAAATTTAAGCTTATATTTACCTAAATTTTCTACATATGTCTCATCTTCTGTTTAAGTAAGTATATGAATCATAACCAAATTTCATAAATCAAAACAAGTATTTGGAAGCTATTTTTCTTAGCTTCCAAAATTTGGTTTTGTTTTTAAAACACAAGTAAGACGTAAACATCAAGAATCTGAAAATTATGTGTTGGAGTAGCAATGGCAGGATTAAGTTTCAAAAACCAAAAACAAAAAACGAAATGCTTATCCAACGGGACCTTGATTATGAATCGCAAATAATGTAATTCATTACATTTTTTTCAAGTATATACTTTTGTTATACACAGTCCCTCCAATTTTTTAATGAAATTTTTTTGTTAGGAACCACAGTAATAAAAGTTTTGTGGTTGTCATCTTTAATTTTTTATGCTATTTTAGATTTTTGGCCTACAAATTATTTATATAAACCACATTGAAATATGCAGTTTTCTTAACAGGCAGAAGTTTTGTCAGCGTTGATTTACAGATTGAAAAACTACCCTCCGGATAGGTACGCATATTGCTTCAAAATTTTATCTATTTAATGTTTTCCCAATCATGAATTAATGAGTTCATAATCAATTTTACTTAGAAATTTATTTATTTAATGTGATTCAAATGCCGGAAGGGTCGACGTGGCACAATAGTTTTATTGTTAGGTGTCAATCCAGTTCAACACCAGCGTCATGGATTGGATCTTGAAAATCGATATTTGACTTTGAATTTATTTAAGAGTAGTAGTTGCTCTCTCTTCTCTAACTTTGTTTGGCTAGCATCGCCTGGTTGAACACATTTAAACTGCTCATTCCCAACCCACCCCCTTTTTTACTCATTCCGAGCTTGGTCTAGCTAGCTAATACTTTTCGATTGGTTACCTTTCTACTTCCCGATGAAAATAGAACCTTATTTATATGGTAGAATCATGAATAATTGCGATAAAAACTCTCGTTTGAATAAATGGATTATGAGTGGTATAATTGTAAATATATATATATATATTTTTAAATCATATCAGTGTAACTTATCAAATACAATATAGTTCATGAAAAAGTTTCATTATTGAATATAATGAGAGCTACCAGTAGCTCTACGACATTACCGTACATTCAATGACTCGATGTCAATAAGAGGTTATGAATTCAAATCTCACTTTCAATTGTTGTAATCGAGAATTTAGGTAAATAGAAACTTAAATTTTAAAAACAAAAAACCGTAAACAAAATGGTTATCGAAACAAATTTTTTTTAATCTTTTATTACCTATGAAAAACCTCTTATAAAATGGTTGGTTGGTTGGTTTTGATTGTGAAAGGAAGGTATGCTTGTTTGGTTGCGGGTGCGGAAAGTGAAAGTTGTGAAGAAGAAAAGAGTTTAGTGGGAGTGGTGGATGTGACGGTGGCCGGAGATTTAAAAGTACGGCGCCTCCTTCCCGCCGGCGAAAAAGAGTATCTCTTTGTGACCGGAATCGCCGTCTCACAATCTGCCAGGTTTCCGACCATTTCTCACTCTTCTATTATTATTATTTTTATATATAATAAACTTTAATCATGAATTTAGAGCATGTTTGGCTACGACCGGAAGAGAAATGAAAGAAAGAGACGGGAAGGAAAAAAAATTGATAAATGAAAAAAAAAGTAAGAATAAATTAGTAATTGATGATGGGCTAAATAATAGGAAAGAATATCTTCTCTTCCCTTCCCAACATACCAAACACACCTCAAATTTTTTTTTTAATTTATATTTATTGGATAAAATACTATTTTGGTAATTGAACTTCAACGTTTGTTTTCTTTTGTTTTCATAAATAAATTTCAAAAATTCAATTTTAGTGGTTATGTTTTGGTTTTTGAACGTTAAAAAATCTAATTTTAGTCTATGTACTCATTTATGTTTAGGGATAAAAAATAAAATTAGGTCAAACATTGCATAGCTCAATCTTCATGATGTTTCAAAAAATATTTAAAAAACAATAATTATAGATAAACCCTAAGGGGTGTTTGTTTATAAAATTGTGGAGTGTTTATTTTGAGTGTTTAGAAATGAGGAGTTATTTTGAGTGATTATAAAGAAAAAATTGTAATAATAACTCGTTTGTATAAAGTTTTTAAAGAATGATTATAAAAGCTCGTTTGTAAAATCTCCATAAAAGCTCAAAACAAACATCCCTAAATGAAAAATTGGATGTAGAGAACTGAATGTAACTAAATATATCACAAATGTTACTCAACTCAAATGATCGTGACATATTCGTATTATCTCACGATAAAAAAGGCTTGAAATCAGACTTACAGCGTACTTATAACGCTTTCATCTTTATCAATGTAAATGTTTTTCTATCTAATAAAAGAGTGATGTGTTATCCGATACAGACGACGTAGAGTAGCAACGACACTATTGAAGGGGTGCGACATGCTTGGAAAACTTTGGGGGTTCAAGTATTTGGCATTAAGTGCATATGAAGATGATTATGGGGCTAGAAATTTGTATAGTAAAGCTGGTTATGAGGTTTACTCCATTGATCCTCATTGGAAATCTTCTTGGATTGGAAGAAAACGTTGTGTTACCATGGTTAAACAGCTTTAGTTCCGTTTCTTAACTTTGCCTTTTCAAAAACTTGATACATATTCACTTGCATAAACACTACTACTTCCACGTAGATGTCCGTTTTTTTTTTTTTAATTTAATTGTTTCGGTTAGTTTGCGTGTACGTCGACTAATCTCACTGGATATAATATCACTTGATCTTACAATATTCGAGTGTTAAAATTATTTATAAGAAATTAATTTCTACTTGATCACTATGGATAGCAAATTTATAATCTCTTAGATTTTCAAAGTCTTATATATGACGGTTTTTATAGATATCAATTTGTAACTAAACAAACAAAAGAAATGATAAGATTTGTATTGCGTAACATATAATGAAAAGTTCGAATGAGATGATCAAAAGCTCCTGTTTGAAAGTTCTCATTTCTGTTAGATCATATGTAGTTTCATCTTAAAATTAATTGTGGGGAGACCTCGGTGCTTATGAATCTTGGTTGAAAGGGTTTTTATTAGTTAATACTATGGGGTGAAATATTTTCCAATGTATTCGAATAAGGCCTAAACGTCATAGAGGGTTGGCTAAAGAGGCCAAGATTCAATAGTTAGGAGTCGGCCAAAGCTGAGTTCGACCCATAGGGGTTGGCCAAGGAGGCCAAGAATTCCTAGAGGTTGGCCAAATCTACTTACAATCTCTTAGGGGTCGGCCAAAAAGCACCTACGATTGTTATATCTTTGAGATCTCCAGATATGCCTAAAAGGCAAGAAAGGAGGAAAGGTAATGGTCGAGAATTATCAACCTGTTTATGGCAAACTTTATGACAAAAATATTATAGATGTTACAGACATAAAGATATAGAAGTATCAGAAGTTCATCATTTCAAGTAAGTCTGCAATATATTCTTAAGCTAAAACATTCTCTTTAAATACTCTTCCGATTAAGTATCAGAAATCACGTGGTTCACACCACACCAATGTATTTACTTTTTTGTTATTTGCAAGCATCTCGTTCTCGGTAATACAACTTTTACCGTTGATACGGAAAGATCATTTTTCAATATCAATAGTTAATATGAAGTTCCACCTCAAGACCAATTGATGATAATGATAACTCAATTGTATCGATTTAAACCCAAGGATCGATGTCACGAGTTCCGATCCCTTCTCCAAATTACGGTAATCTCAACCAAAAAAAAAAAAAAAAAAAAAAAAGAAACTTAGTATGTAAGTTAAAGTTAAATTTGGTCAAATATTTGTTTTCCCAATGGTGCTAAGCCGATGATTATTCCGATGAATATATATGCATCGGGATTTACTTCTTCAATTGCTTTCTACGTTTTCTACGACGTTTAGCGAAAAACCGTCAAATCTTAAAGTGGTTTAAGCTCTTAAGGCAGATTAATGAGACCTTAATTATGGTAGCTAAATAATCACAAATATATATATCATACATATATTAGTTACAAATTTAAGTTTACCTAATATTTAATAAACGCTCATTATTATCGACACGACACGATGATTTCAATTGTTTTGAGGTAATCCAGTTCATCACCACGATCAGGAGTTCGATCTTGAAAATCGGTATTTGTAATTTTTTTCCTCAATTGTACACAAAAAATTTAAAATAAATAATTGTCCATTATTTTAATCATTAAACTTTCAAATTTGTTTGGTTTTGATTTCTAAACTTTTGAAAGTTTCTTTTAGTCCATTTCCAAAATAAGTTAAATTTGGCCTTTATTAGATTTTCTTAAAAAATATATTAATCTTTTCTTATAAACTTTAGAAATATGTTCCTATATATATTATATATTTTTTAATTTATCATAAAGTTTAATTTTAACGGACGAAAAATGTACTTTTGAAAGTTTAGAGATCAAATAGAATAAATTTGAAAGTCTAAAGACTAAAATTAGAATTTTAAAACTTTAAGGATCAAATTTGAATGAAGATTAAAGTTTAAGATCAAAATGTTTTTTTATTTTTATTACCAATACACAAACTTCAAAATTCTGTCTAGTTTACCATTTTTTTTTTTTTTTTTACTAAAGTTCGTTTCTTCATGCATGTTTGGTTATATCTAGAAGCGAAAAGGAAAACGAAAAGGTCAATAACGGGTTGATTTTATTATTTGGTGGTAATCCAGTTCAACATTCAAGTCACGAGTTCGATCTGAAAACCGGTCGAGGTGAGAACTCGAATCAACATCAGATTTCTTGTCTTTTCTTTCCATCTTATCCCAATCCCTCAAATAAAGCTAGAACTGAAATTTAAAAATAAACCTTAGGAAGCAAAAAAGATTAGAATTTAAATTTAAAAAAAAAAACAAAACAAAAAACAAAACAATTAATTACAATTAAGCACAAAACTAAATTATACATTCAAATTATTATTTCTTGAAAATTGAAATAAATGATCAAGAAGGAAAGGACAAAATATGAAAACAGATTTTAATATTTTAATAACAAGTAAAAAGGCAATTACTTAGGGTAGCCTTTTAAGGCAAAGATGGAAATGTCATGATTATAAATGTGTGAAATTCCATTTTATATGCAATATTTTTGTTACTTTATTACTTTTCCCATGTTTTTTTATTTAACCTAAAACTAAGATTAATTCTGGGTGGGGCTGTTTGTTTTGTATTTTTATGTAGATTTTATAAACGAGTTTTTATAATCACTTTTTAAAAATCTTATACAAACGAGCTGTTATTACAATTTCTTCTTTATAATCGTTCAAAATAACTCCTCATTTCTAAACACTTAAAATAAACATTCCACAATTTTTCAAACAAATACCTCCTTAGAGCCCGTTTGGTTACAACGGAAATGGAAGGAATGAAAGTGTTAGTAAGTATGTGGTTGAGGTACATGGTTGAGAAGAGATAAAAGTTGATGAGATATATGTGGATCAAGATTGTTTTTTTATATAAAAAAATTGAAGATAATTAATATAATAGATATAATTTATTGGAAAAGAGAAATGAAAAAAAGAAAAAAAATGATGCATCGGACCATGCGCTGAGTTAGGGTGGATTAGTGTAACTCACCCTAACCCACCCTAACCCAGCCCACAAACACCCCCTTAGCCAAACAGGTCTATAAAAGGGAAAAAAGAAGAAGAAATTTTAGAGATGGATAAGAAAATGAAGAAGAAGATTAAAAACAATGGCACAATTCCATGGGAGGAAAAGAAAGAATTGGTTGATAAAGAAGAAATTCAACACCACAAACACTTGGATCAGCTTAGAAATTGGGTTATCATTAATTTTCTATTTTTATTTTTATTTTATTTTCTTCTTATATATCAATAGAGGCAGTCTTATTGGTTAAGACTATCGATTTCGAGGTATACTTCCTTCTGACGTTCTCGAAACTACTGAAAAACGCTTAAACTATAAAACTTTTGAAGTATCTAGGGTCTAATCTAGCATAATGAAACTCTGACTTCGAAAATATAAAATCTTTTTGTATTTTATTTTTCCATAAAAAGAAAAAGGCATTTTGATTTGCAGATAAAAATGGTGGATTCCATGAATGATGAGAAGTTGAAAGAGTATTTGCATGAAATACCACAAGAATTGAAGACTCACAAAATTCCTAAGTGCAGGCTTAGGAGCAATGTAAGTTTTTTTTTTTTTTTTTTTTTTTTTTTTTTTTTAATTTCTTTTTACAAATGTGTCTTTTTTTACCATCTTGATTGCATTTGAAAAAATTTTCTGCTTTGCGTAAGCGAATAATAGTTTATATCACGATCGGAAGGTCATGAATTTGAATTTCTTACTATTTAAAATTACTTAAATGATAATATTTAAGTTATTCGAGTTTGCTTTTAGAGACCGTCTTTTTTTTTTTTAATTGAAAATATAGAAGAAACACTTTCTTTTAACATTTATGGGCTGTTTGTTTTCGGTGTTAATTGAGATTTTATAAACGAGCTTTTATAATCACTCTTTAAAAATCTTATACAAACAAGCTATTATTACAATTTCTTCCTTTTAATTACTCAAAATAACTCCTCATTTCTAATCACTCAAAATAAACACTCCACAATTAATTTACAAACAAAAACTCGAGTTTATAGTTTAGGTTTAATCACGTGCAAACGTTAATTTTTTTATTTTGTTTTATTTTTAGGATTAACTTTTTGTTCATAATTTTTTCAACAATAATATTGAGAAATAAAATGAATTTAAAATCATGGTTTTTCAATCACTAAATCATACATTGGATTGGTTATCTCAATTTGAATCATTTAACATATTTTATTCAATAAAAAGATAGGGATGAAATATATATATATATATTTTTTTTTTTTTTTTTTTTTTTTTTTTTTTTGTTTTCTCCCTTTTTTTTTTTTTTTTTTTTTGGT
>JBBMEG010000001.1:5142621-5175840 GCA_037832605.1 Cyclanthera cordifolia | reverse complement strand
TGACAAGGAATGCACGCTCAGACGACGTGTATGTCTTAGAAGACTTCCACTGTCTCCTGAATGGAGCTTAGTCGAGGATGAGAACCTCGCTTGAAAGTACAACGAAGCCACAAACAGTTGGAGATCAAGGGTTGGGGCTGAAGTTCCCCGTATGACCATGATTGAAGCGAAAAATCATGGTGTCGCACGCGTCGAAAGTATGACTGTGATACAATGCAACACAATGACCCTTAATTTCTCCTCAACATCCTACTTTTGGGAAGCCCTTGGAGGATAAATAGAAGCTTCTTTGGAAGAATTTTGTTCACTTTTTTATGTAGCCAAAGTGGATTGGAAAATACAAAAAGATTTTTGGTACAAAGGAAAATTATTACTCAAATTTCTTTGCTAGTGTTGTTTATTGAACTTCATGTTTAACTCTTATACCTTTGGTAACTTTTAACCTTCACTCTCTTTCTCTTTCCTTTCTTTTATAAGAAATTCAATACCTCGATGAAATTGTTTCTTATAATAAAAAAGAGTAACACAAAGTTGTAAGAGAATAAGTAAAAGAAGTGAGGAAATAGTATCACAAACAAGAAATCAAAATAAGATGTGGCGGGGAAGCAGGTGACAGAAATGGAAGAACTAAATCTTCAGGCCAACGCACATGGGTTTTTTTGTTTGAAAAGTATATATATAACTGGTCCCCTGGTTCGTCGAAAGCAACAATTGTATATTCATATTAGAAACTAGATAGTGTGAGCATCCATCTCAAAACCAATTGGCTAGAAGAGAAGTAGCCCGCCCTAACTTTTAAATGTGTTGAAGAATCCTCACCTTTCCAATGTGGGATATGTGCCACAAAGTGAGTATCTCCAACATGCCCCCTCAAGATGGCGTCATATTAGGAAAAGCCATCTTGGACTAGTTCCGAATTTGTGGACCAAAATATCCGCTTTGGCTCACTCGCTTGGGTCGGATCCAACTCTTTAGGATCATGAAATGCCCGCTTAAGTATTTTACCCGCTTGGGTGAGGGGTTTGGAATTTCGGGGACTAATAACCCACATTATGCTCTGATACCATATTAGAAACTAGATAGTGTGAGCATCCATCTCAAAACTAATTGGCTAGAATAGGAGTATCTCCAACAATTCAAAAATGACAACAAAGTTCATGTATGAATACCTCATCAGGAACTCGCAAATACTTGATTGTATTACCACGGATATAGCATTCAGGCATTCGCCAAAACCTGTCACCATCCTACATTTGATAACTGGAAAACTTAGTAAACACAACAATCTTCCATAAAAAAAAAAAGAAGAAAATTTTAAGATAACAAATCATCCCAAAATTAAAATTTAAAAGTACATTACTTTAGATGTGCAGATGACTTCCCGGAGATGAATGTTCATCCATGTATCACAATTAACCAAATGGCCATTGTAAGTCTCACCATTTTTCAGTTCCACCAACTGTAACAACAACACATAAACTATACATTCATAAAATAATTTCAAAAAGAAAATCCTAAGTAGCTCAGACGTAGCACAGCATTCCAAGTAACAACCAAATGGATTTACTAAATAGCATTTACATTTTCAGCTACGTAAATATACTGATAATAATAGTCATAATTAGAGCTCTGGGGAACAAGGAATTCTTAACATATAGTGCCATCAATACTGATATCAAATCTTTAATGTTTCTAGCAATCTTGTTTTATTTATTTTGATATGTGTGAGTGTTTAGACAAACTTATCCACACCTCGACTATTTTCACGAGATAACTTACCTAACCTTACAATATTTAGGTGTCAAAAAACAATAATAAAATGAAACTCTTACCATTGGATGCCCTTGAGCAGTCTTTAGGAGCGAAAGAGGAAGCTGCAGCAAAAAAAAAAACAAAAAAAGAATGGAAAAACAAGTGACAATGACACAAAACATTTCAAATTATCCAAGGCATTGAGTTCTCAAGAGCAGCCTCATTGGTAGAGGCTTGTTCATCAACTCATGAGAACTTTAATATAATTTTTTTTTATTGTTTTCC
The DNA here is from genome assembly GCA_037832605.1 of Cyclanthera cordifolia. Classification (NCBI taxonomy): domain Eukaryota; kingdom Viridiplantae; phylum Streptophyta; class Magnoliopsida; order Cucurbitales; family Cucurbitaceae; genus Cyclanthera; species Cyclanthera cordifolia. The sequence goes on along the minus strand of JBBMEG010000001.1, from coordinate 5,173,803 downwards.
GAGTCCAGTCCTCGAGACGGACGCAGTGCCTAGTATGTCGTGGGGCAAAGCGAAGCTCCAATTCTCAATCAACATAAAAAAAAATATAGACATTGAGTGAATAAAAACGCCCATAAGTTACAAGCAGCAAAATTAGCATCTGAAGTTCAAAAAACAAAAGGAAGACCAAAAAGAAAGCATGAACAGGTTAAAAAAAACAAAAACAAGTTAAGGTGGAACATAATACCATCTTCAAGGATTCGGAGCAGAATCTAGAAGCAGAAACAACCTGTAGAAAAGAAACAGAGGAAAACCCCTAAATGAATTTCAAGTTTCCGAACGATCATTCAATTGAATATTAACGGATTCATAAAAAAAAGAAAAGAAAAAAAAAAATGAAGAGAATAACGTAAACAGAATCACGAACCTCCGAAGCCCTCGATCCGATGAGAATCAACTAATTTTGGGGTTGATTAAAGTACTTCCTAATGGTTTCAAAAGAACTCGTAGTGATTTTCGGGGAAGTAAATTCGTTTGAAAATAGGTTTGAATCTAACGTTTACGGTTTCGATGAAAAACCGAACCAATTTGAAACCGAATAAACCGGTTCAACAAATTCGGTGCGGTTCTTTTAAATTTGGGCTTTTATTGGACCCAAGTTTCAAACAATAATGGGCGGAGGTTTGGGCTTTTGCTCTGAATCCTGGATTGCTGCTGAATATGAAAGAAAATGTTAAACTTGACTCTCGTTCCACAAACTATTTTATTTTATTTTTTAGGTTTTATTTAAAAAAAAAACAACTCGGTTGTTGATTTTCTGTTTCAAAAGTAAAAAACTAAATAATAAATAAAAAAACTAAATGCGGTAACTATTTGATTTTAAAAAAAATTACTGTTCTCAAATAAATGAAAGTCAAATATCGATTTTCAGGATCAAACCTGTGATGTGGTAGTGAATTGGATTACCGTTAAACAATGAAACCAATGCGTCACCAATGTTTAAGAGTCGTAACTTCTTCACAATACCATTAATCAATTTGCTAGTTAAAGTTTTAATTAGATGCTAGCTAGGTTAGTAACAAGATTAGTAAGAATTCATGGTGATAGCTTGAATAGAGGGAAATATCTAGTTTAATCATTTATACATAATTTGAATACGAATGATGACGTGGACATCCAAACTTGAAAACTCCCGTATTATCAATAAGCTTCCATTTCTATTTCTGTTTCAGCTTCATCTAACCTCCTACCGACACCAAGCAGGATGAAGCCTAAGCTGCATCTAAATAGCCCATTTTAATCAACTATTGATATAGAGTTATCCACTAAACCAAATCAATTATCTGTTTTATGAATTTCCAACAATTATATGAGATGGGAATTAAGATCTGATATAACGTGATGTTTTATACATATTGCTTTATTTAACTAAAATAGTTTAATTAATTAAAACATTATTTTTAGTACCATAAATATGATAGGCATAAATATTATATTATAATTCATAACAAAAAAAATTTGTTATAAACTTGTTCTAAATAACTTTTATATAAGGATTAAAGAGTAAAATGCATATCGAGCTATTAGAGCTGGAGTTTCTACAAATAGTACTTTAGAAATTCTTTTATAATTTTATTTGAATCTTGTTCTTCAAAATGAATGTAAGTCGATTTTGGCCAAACAACTATATATATACGTCAAACTTTTTCTCTCTTTACTTTTCGGCTAGTTACTTTATGTATTTCTTCTTATTCATTATTGATAAAAGAGAAAGAGGGAAAGAAAGAAAAAGAAAAAAAGATGTGTCCGATCAACAATATCATTACACTCACACCATTTGCTCATTTCTAGTTTGTTCAATCATATAATTTCAAAAGAGATAAGCCAAGAAGAAAGTCTAATCGTGTGCTTGGACTTTCTCAAATTCTACAAATCGCAAAATTTATTATATATAACTCTTGATATGAAAAACTGAATCAACAATAATATGTAAAAGGTGTAAGATAAGAACAAGGAGATTAGAGAAAACTATTTTATTAAGAACATGATATATATATATATATATAGTACGTACAAAAATATTGGTGGGTAGAGTTTTAAGAAAGTTTATATATAACAGTTTCAAATATATTTCGTCTAGGTTTTAGGGGTGTTTCTCTTGAGAGCTCAAATATGAAAACATAAATTCAATTACATATTAAGAGTCCAAATATGAAAACATGAATTCAATTACATACTTCGTGTAGGTTTGATGATGTTTCTCTTGAACACCCCAATTGAAAACTTTGCCCATGGGCCCGACTCACTCAAAATAGCTAGCCTCTACCTAGGAATGTGCATAATTATTCAAGGCATATCTCAACCACCTTTCAACCGATCCAACCGCTTCATATTTCTTCTCCCTATTTCAGTTTCAACTCCTGATCTACTTTGGGGCAATTGTCACACGTTTCTATAACATATATTTTTTATTTATATAAAGCTTTTACTTTACAAATAAATAAGAAAAGCGAATATATATTTAGCAACCGACACCATCTTACTTTTTAAATGAAAAAAATAGTAATACTTTCAATATTCCTTTTTTCCTTCCATGTTTATTTTTTGAATTTTTAATATTTAAAAACACTGTATATTATTTTTAATATCCATTATGTATTTATGGAAAAAAAAAAGAAAACAAGAAATCCATAATGTATGAGCTGTTCATACTTAATGAAAAAACGTATGGTTGTAGTTACTTAGAGGGTGTTTGTTATGTATTTTTAGAAATGCGACAGGAACTAGGGTTAGCCACTAGGGGTTTAGGTGTTCTTTTTTTCAGATGTTGTCTGGCGTTGAGGGGGCAGTCTGCCCCTATTACAATCGTCACGTGGTACAATCAGAAAGCGCTACGTGACTGACTTGAAAAGAAATTCTTTTTATTTATTCAAATATTTATTAAATTTTTTAAAAATTTAAAAATATTCATAAATGTCACATCATATAAAAACCACAAATATTTTTCATAATTTCTCCATAAACACTCTCCAAACAAATAAAAATTAATAACACTTCTTTCTAAATACTCTACAAAAATCTTCAAACAAACGACTTATTACTAAATACTTTAAATAACTACTTCATAAAATTTCAAACAAACCATCTGTTAAGTTTATATAAAAGTTAAGAACGTTTCTTAAAAAATAAGAATCAAAGTTGTTGTAATATGCTTATATTTTTCTAATGGTAAAAATAAATGAGAAATAAGAGCAACATGGACCATGAAGTCATCCCAAAGTCAACATTTAAACGGCAACAGCCAAAAACAGCTGGTAATTTCCAATTAGAAATTTGCTTCTTTCTTTATTTTTAAATAATTATAATATATGTTTTATTAATTAAAAAAATAGATAAATGCACTATGTTACAAATTTTTAAATAAATACATGGAGAAGCGTGATTCTTACATCACCCGATAATCTATTGTATTAAATATTCTCTCTCCCATGACTTGGCAATGATGGATTAATTTATGACTTCAATTTTTTTTTTTTTTTGAACAATGACCTCAAAGTCTTTTTATTTATATATATATATATATATATATATATATATTTTTTTTTTTTTTTTTTTTTTTTTGAGCTGCAAAATCTTGATATTTACATTTACTTAAAGTTGTTTTTTTTTTCTCACAAAACTCATCAACAATAGCCCATGCAATATTTAGGAAGAGAATCCCAACAAAAAATATAGAGTCTCGATGATCAAAAGTAACATGAGCTTTCAAACAAAAGTTATCCCTGACCAAACATAAATGAGCTAAGGGGTTCACATCCTCATTACTAAGACGGAAAGTGATAGGATGAAACGTTTCCAAATCGCATAAACAATGTCCAAAATGTCCTCAATAACGAACATAACTCAAAAATGTTTTAAGAAATCTATCTTATGACCAACTAAAGCATCATATTCTACTAAGATAAGAGAAGGAGGACTTTACTACATGCACAAAGTCGCTAAAATTCTTCTTAATCAAACATTCCATCAATAGCAAAAAACCCTACTAAGACCAGCACACACCCCCAACAACATTTTGTCTATCAGGTCATTCCCTAAGAAACCAACCATGGCTCCATTTCATCGTCAAAGCTGACAAAAAGACATCGATTTAGTTAAAAAGTTAAATCTACAACAAATAATTTAGATCATGATAGTTAGTTTTGATATATATATATATATTACAATTCTTCTTTAAACAATAAAGTCAAAAAGAGTGGTTGTAATTATTCAAAATAATCACTCGTTCCTAATTATTTAAAATAATCATCGTTTATAACTATTCATTTCAAACAATTTATTTCTAACTTCTCAAAATAATTATTTATTTCTAAATACATCAAATGAGCTATTACATTTACAATCAATACTCTACCGAAATTGTAAGCTAGACAAGCTATTAACTACACTTTCTTTACAAACTAACACATCCAAACAAACTATTAATAAAATTTAAATTTTTAATATTAAAAAATAACCACTTATTCTAACCTTGAACTTTCAAACAACTTAGCTTAGATTTCTACCAGTAAAAGCTTGTAGGTATTTTTTAATTTTAAAATAATGTTGATGAATGCATTGGGTTATTCACCAATAATATATGCCATGTGAAAAATGCTGTCACATTTAAATAAGGTATGTCGTTAAAGCCAGCCACTTTTTTTTATTTTTAAAAAGTTTTTTGTTTTTGTTTTTTACTAAAAAAAAATGTTTTTGTTTTTAATTTTTACTCCCTTGGCTCGATTTTTTTTTTTTTTTTTTTTCGCAATGCTTTCTTCTTTTTGTAATCATTGGTCTATTCCATGATCCTTCCCCCACCAAATAGATTCTAGATTGCTTAAATACCAAGTTGGTTTCATAAATTATTGATTTTTATTAAATATGGTGGGCCAATCAAAATTTAATTTTGGTGGAATCTATATAATTTAATTTTAATATTATTTCAATATCAAAATTTGAATTAAAAAAAATAAAAAAATAAAAATAGAAGTCACTGATGGAAACGATTCGTTACGCATGAAACAAATTGCTATGATTTGAATGTCCTAATTTGGCTCGTAGTGAATATTTGGTTTAGTTACTCGATAAATTAAAATCAATGTAGGTATTTGATCTCGAATTTGAATTCCAATTAAAATGGGTAAATACGAAAAGTATTTTGATCCATAAATTTAAATAATATTTCAAGATGATATTTTCAAAATAATATTATATCGAAAGACATGTTCAATATCCACATCACTGGTTACACGTGATGCGCAATTTCAAATCTCTTGTTTCTTTGAACATTCAATTACTGTAAAATTGAAAATCTTTAAAAGATGAAACAACAAGAAGAGATATAACAGACATCATAGAAATGATTTAGAGAGAATAATATATTGAAGAAGATGATAGACTTGACAGTCAACACACTTAATACAATCCTAAATTTATCTATATATAAGATAATATTATATATTGAATTAGCCGAACCCAATAGACTCTATATTCTAACAAGAATCAAACACTTAATAATCGAGCAAGTAAGTTTATTTTCTTTCGATACCATAATTAATGAAAGAAAATGGACAAAACTTTCGATTGTGTTATATTTCATCATGGAATATGATTTCTATATACAAAATATCTCAACATTATATAAAACAACCATATAATATATTGATATTTAATAAATATGGGATATTTTATGAGTAACCAAAAAAAAAAGGGTGAATTTTCTGTGCAGTCAGAGAAATCAACTAAAATTGATCCAGAATTTCAACCAAGCAACATACTCAAAATCAACTTTAAAATTCTAAATTCTAAATTCTAAACTAGGGTTATAAAATGCTCAAATCTAGGCCGGAGATTTCAAACGGCATAATGTTTCCAAATTCCATACTAAATTGATCCAATCAAATTCGAATAAATCAAAATAATCATAAAATCATAATGAAAAATGTGAAATTTATATTTCGACTTCTTTAATTATTCTTACCACTAAAAGTGATTATGTTTAGGTTTTTGTTCATTTTGTGTCCAACCGACAATTCTATTAATATTTTCGATTTTTTTAATAATCGGATCTAAACTGATGTTACTACAACTCGATTTTGACTTCCATAAGAATTTGAGTTTATTTATCAATTTTGTGGTGACATTTGTTATTTGTTTTTTTAAAAAATTATTTTATAAAAAAACAATATTTTTCATAAATATCGCAATATTTACAATGTTTTTGTCTCATACTTTATATTTAAATTTGTACTTTCATCAAATGTAGATATCATATCTCAATATTTTTTTATTTAATTCAATATTTTTTTTTTGTTGATTGCTCTATCAAAAATCAAAATTAAATTAATATATTTTAGTTTTAAAATAATACAATTATTAACTACGATTCTCTTTTTTTGTCAATTTTTTTTTCCTATCACCCTTACTTATGAGTTTTTTTTAACTGACGTTATTACTTAATTAAATATGAAATTATTACGGTCTGAATTCAACTTTTTTTTTTTTTCTTTTGAGAATCGAATTCATCTAATCAAATACAATTAGATAACACATATATTGTCTATCAAGGATGACGCAGTTGGTTGAATGCTTGGATTCTAAAAGTATCAAAACAAACTCAGAATATCAAATGACCATAAACAAACAAATAAATAAGAAGGATGAATTACAAAATAACGACACACCGATTAAAGTGGTTTGAAAATTAGCACTAAATTCATTATTCAAATTGTGGAGATAATTTTTATATAAAATTGTCAATATCACAGTGAAATTTTAAAAAGACACAAATAACGATCATCTAAAAATCTCATACTTCCGCATGTTAAAATCTTAAGTAAACTTTATTCAAAATAAATTTACGAGTAAAAGTGAGATCTGATTCACGATTAACCGATATACATCCCCTCTTAAAAAAAACTAAAATATTGCTAAGATCTATGTGGTCAAAGATGCCAAGCTTTTTGGTCAAATCTATCCTCTCCCACTTATACCCAACTTTTGTTGAAACTTTAGCGTCTACTAGAAGTAAAATGTTTCATTTCCGCTAAAAACTAGTTCAGGTTATTCGTCAATCGTAGGTAAATTAAGTATTTAGATATAATTTTGATCTATGAATGATCCATATTTTTGTCCAATTCACTGATGCGGTTGAGCTACTGTTTTCTTGACATAAAAAGTAATAAACTTTAATTAGTTAAAAATGATACAATGGCAACAATAGTGAAAAAAAAGAATGCCAAAAGATTGGTTGCACATTAATTTCATAGCTGGAAGTAATCTAGTTCAACACTACATCGAATTTTTATCTTAAAAATCGATATTTAGCTCGTATTTATTTGAAAACTGCAACTATGATGTTTATATACTATTTGTGATTCCCTTCTCAATTTTTACTTAAAAAAAAATAGCACTTAAAAGTCATAGAATATAGTATGAAATTAGAATAAACATGGAAATAATAATAAAATGGAAAGAATTAGTAGTCAATTTAAATAGTATTTAATCACACGATAAATTTCTCATGCCCCACAAAAAACAATAAAATAATATAATGGATAAGATTTGCCAGATTTTTGCAATTAATTCTATCTTTCTTTTCTCCTGTTAAAAAACAAAATTCCAATGCAAGTTGCGCTTAAATCTTTTATTAAATATTATATATTTAATAGAAAGTTGGTAGAACCTTCAAATAGACATTGGAAATTTAAAATCAACTGCACTCTAATTTCCTTAACATTTTTAATCTTTATCCACGCATAAAAACAACAAAACACACCTAAGAAAAAACCTTAAAAGTACTAAAAAAAATAAATAAAATAAAATAAAACTAATCCTATCCAAAAGCAAAGTATAAAAAACTAATCATAATAGATATAAGACAAAATTAAGATTAAAATTCACGTATTGTTTTGATCTCTCGACTTTAAGATTTATTTTATTTTGGTTTCTAAACTTTCAAAAGTTTAATTTTAGTCTTTGAACTTTTAAGTTTGTTCCGTTTTGATTCATAAATTTTTAAATTTGTTTTATTTTGATTCCTAAATTATCGAATGTTCAATTTTAATTCCTAGACTTTCAAAATAAATTCGATTTGATCCTTAGTTTTTTTTTGTTAAGTTTATTTAAAAATGACCATATTTCTTTATAAATTAATTAAGAAATATGTTCACATAAATTATTAACTTTGATGAACCAATTTTTAAAATACGAAATTCAAATTTGTTATAGAGACAAATTTTAAAACTTTTTAATTTTATGAATAATTTTTTTTTTTAAAGTCGAGAATTAAAATTGGATATTTAAAAGTTATGGACCAAAATGAAACAAACTTAAAAATACATAGACTAAGTTTAAACTTTTGAAAATCTAAGAATCAAAATATAACAAACTTTAAAATCTAGGGATTAAAAATGATATTTTAACCTAAGATTAAATTAAAAACTTAGTATAAATCTGATAACTAAGAGTCCGAACATAAATATTTAAATGCATGAAACTCATGTTATTAAATTATAAAACATATGGTCAATGTTAATAAAGTATATGTTAACTTTATAAGTTATTTTCAGGCATTGTCGATTTTTTAGATGGAAATACAATTAATTTAATATTTTTGGAATTTTATTCAGATTGAAATAATTAGGCGACTGGTTGTTTTTTATTCTCAATACATTGATGGATATTGTGAAACATATTACTAAACGTAGTAACATGATTTAAACGTTTAAATTCGTGAACATAAATGGAAGGACTAGCAAAATCACATCTACTAGATTGATGAATTTAACAATATTCTTAAATCTACCATGAATATATCAATTATATATAATTAACGTATTGTACCAAAAAAATAGAGGAATTTTCATGCATTTAAAAAAAAAAATCAAATAAATTTGATGTAAAGTAAAATTTTGAAAATATTTATTATATAACAAAAAAATGGGTTGTTCATGTAAAATGATTAAAATGTTCTGGCATCAACTAGTTCAACTGATAGTTTCAATCATTAAATTGATAACTTTCGATCAGTAATTTAACTTCACGTGATGCCTTCAATCAGTAGTTAAACTCAAATTAGTAGTTCAATTGATAGACTCAATTAGTTTAATGATAGATTTTCAATCAAATAACTGACAATAAGGGTAAAATTGAAAATTTTGAAAAACTAACGAAGAAATATCATACAAACTCATAATTTTATGAGAAAATGAGTCAAAGACTGAGCACTAGTTTAATGATGTATTAGTAACCACGAGGTTAAATTATCTACTGCAATTTTTTCTTTTTCACACTTATTTGATAAAGTTCGTTAGTCGATTGTACATAAGTTGACCAAACAAGTAGAATGGTCGAGGTGAGGAGTACTAGAGTCACCATTGTGGAATAAATCCAATAAATGAAAATATAGTTTGTATATATATTTCAACAATTTTAATATCTCTATTTAAAAAACAAAAAATCAAAATTATTGTTTCTACAAATATATATATATATATATATATATATATATATATATATTTATGAAGGTGTATAAAAAATTAGCCTTCAAAATTTTGAGGATGCTATCTTGACCTTTTATGAAAGCGTTGCTTTCGATTGGTCGTATTTTATTTAGGTAGTTGTTTTGTATTGGTTTACCAATTAGTTGGTCACGCTTCAATTAGTACTTAATAACTTTGTAATGTTGGAGGATTGTCGTGGAGAATCTAAGTCATAAGGATGTGATTTTTGGTTGATGTTTCTCTCATTGGAAATGACGATAATAGCCCTAAAAAGATTTATTCTATCCAGAAATGGGGAAAAAAATTGCCCTACCTACCAGTACCTTTTGATTTGGTCAAAAATCACGCTCTTGATTTCTCCTATAAATAAGCTGCATTTCTCTCTATACAATCACAATTCTCTATTCCGTTTCTATCCCCACCCACCCCCCGTGTTTTGTTTTTTTTTTTTTTAAATTTTAAATTAATTAATTTTGTCCTCGTTTTATTAATTATTTATTCTGCAGTGACAAAGTTGTCAGAAGGGAGCGAAAACTGCGTCGTTTTGTCCACGTAGGATTATGGTCACCGGCAGTTCCCGGTGGCGGTAAACCCGATTCGTTAGTTTGGAATTGGATTAGAAAGAGAAATACGGACTGGGACGGTCTCCTCTCCTTTCCCGCTTCCTCAGCTATAAATACCAGCTGTTGACGGCTGGGGTTCTTTTTCCCTCTTTCCTCTTTTTTTCCATCACTGTCCATTTTTTTTTTTCATTTCTCCGGCCAGCCGCCGCCGCCGCCGTTTTCACTCCGGTTCCTCCGCCCTCCTCATTTCTTCTCTCTCAGGTATAATCTCTCTTTCTCTCTCAATGTTTCTTGTATTGTGGTTGTTGTTGTTTTTCTTTGTTGTGTCTGATCCTTTCTGGAGCTTCAGATCTGGTGGTTTTGGCGCTGTTGAATGAATGCTTACTTCTGTTTATTTAATCTCTTTGAATTTTTTCTCTTGTGGCGTTTTTATTTGTCTTAATTCTCTGTGGAGATTTTTTTTTTCTTGCTCTCCTCTCTGGTTTCGAGTTCGTGTTTTGCCTTATTGCTTTCATGATCTGCTATCCGGTTTTTTAGTTTTTCTATGCTTTCTCCAGGTTCTCTTCTTCGACTTGTTTCGATTTTTCTTCGTTTTAGCTTGTTTTTCTATGTGATGTACTTAGCGATTTTTTTATTTTTCTAGTTGATGGCGATGGAGTTTATGTGCGTGTATGCATATTAAAATGCTTGTTTTTTTTTTTTGGGTTTAATTCTACTGTTTTTCTTGCTGTAAGGGTTAGAAGGGATTTGATTTTTTGAGTATCTGTAATATGATAGAGAGTTTAAGTTTTGGCAAATCAACTTGCTAGTAATTAATGAGCATTTCTATTTTCTATATCTGTCCTCTTTCCTTCTATGATTCCGGATATAATATATTTGACCTTTTGTTTCCTTTTGCGAGTCACTGGTTTTTATGTTAAAACATTCACGTTTCCGTTTCTTAATTACAAAATTAAGGGATTGGCCTTTGGTTCTTTTAAATACTGTTGTGGCAAACGCTTGTGGTTAATGAATTTAACTGTTTCTATCTGATTTAAATCTCCTGTTCAATACGCAGATATTTCTTCATCTGATCATTTTAGAGAAAAAGGGAAATGGATGGGTTGGGACTTCGTTATGTGGGCTCACATTGCTCGATCTCTGAGATGGATGATTACGATCTTACTCGACTTCTTGGAAAGCCTAAGCTCAATATTGAGAGGCAAAGATCATTTGATGAGAGGTCTCTCAGCGAGCTGTCCATCGGCCTTGCTCGGGGAGGTTTGGACAACTTTGAAAGCTCTTATTCACCTGGGGGAAGGTCAGGATTTGATACCCCTGCTTCATCTGCCAGAAACTCATTTGAGCCCCACCCAATGATTGCTGAAGCATGGGAGGCTTTGCGGAGATCCTTGGTGCATTTTCGTGGCCAACCAGTTGGAACTCTTGCAGCATATGACCATGCCGCAGAGGAAGTTTTGAATTATGATCAGGTGGATTTTTATGCAATCACTAAAAATATTTGAAAATGATATTCGTATGCCATTTGGTACATGCTAGAGGCCTCAATCATGTTAATATGGAGAGTATTTTTTAACTTCTGTTGAGAGAGTTATTATTAGAGCTAGAGCCTAGAGGTCAGACTACATATTGGGTTAATACTAGGCAGAAAAAAGTGCAATGAAAACTTGCACCCAAAAGTTTGGATTTCTTGGGTATTTGCAATTTATCAAAGAACGGTTAATGACAGCCTGAAGTAAGTTGGTTAAATCATAAAATTAGTGCCCTAACACAATTCTTACCCCAATTTGTCTGAAGTGTATTGGTTTTTTTGCTTCTCTCAGGTTTTTGTTCGGGATTTTGTACCCAGTGCTTTGGCTTTTCTGATGAATGGGGAGCCGGAAATAGTTAGGAACTTCCTGTTAAAGACTCTCCAACTTCAGGGATGGGAGAAAAAAATAGACAGATTCAAGCTTGGGGAAGGTGCAATGCCGGCTAGCTTTAAGGTTCTTCATGATCCTGTGAGAAAAACAGATTCTGTAGTTGCTGATTTTGGAGAGAGTGCGATAGGAAGAGTTGCTCCTGTTGATTCTGGATTCTGGTGGATCATCCTTCTCCGTGCATATACAAAGTCAACTGGTGACCAATCTCTTGCTGAAACACCAGAGTGTCAGAAGGGAATGAGGCTTATTTTAACTTTATGTCTGTCTGAGGGATTTGATACATTTCCCACTCTACTTTGTGCGGATGGATGCTCCATGGTTGATCGAAGAATGGTAAATATTCTTTAATATTTTGCTTGTTATGAAGTAATTTACCTGTTTTTCATTTCATAGAATGTGATTATTTTCGATTATACTTTCTATAAAAATATTATGTGTTATCATCTCTCTCCATATAACAACTGATTTTTTAAAAAAGGAATGAAGTTTTCGCAATTTAATGGTATTGGTTTAATTTTAGCAGTCCTTTTATCCAAAAAAAGAAAAAAGAAAAAAAAAAGAGAATAGTTACAGAATGAAGAGGCAGTCACGACAATGTTCTTGAAGTTTCTTAAGATTTCTCCTAGGATGTATTTTAATGATTTCTCCTAGGATGTATGATCTAACTTCTTTCTTATTGGCTCGGTTTATGTATATAAAATATTGTGTGCGTGATGCAGACATAATTTTATTCTGTTGTGTGAACTGTTAGTGTGTAGGATCTGTTTTAGTGGTTTTTTTTGCTGCATGGAACATTGTTCAAGAAATAATATTTCTAGTGTCTAATGAACAAAGTGGTCCTGCAAAATAGTCAATCACAACACCACGTCTTCCATCTGAACCGATACTGAACCATGTATTTTTGAAAAGCGAACTCCTTCCACTGTTATCTTCCCTTGAGTTGACTGTAATATGGTGATACCTATCATTAACATTCTTTTGTTAAAGCAAACCTAGCATTAACATTGTTTATCATATGAAGAAACTTAAGTGTATTCAAAGTCGTGTTATTTGTCTTCATATTTATAATTGGGGGATAAATATAATTAGGCTTCATGGATTTAGCAATTTCTGCACCTTTTTTTGTTAGTTTCCATATTCAAAGGTTAAGAATTCTGTTCGACCTCTCATCACTCTTTTTCAACTGCTTATTTAATCATGTAGCTGAAATATCAAACTCACCTTTTGTGATTTTAGTTTCAGATGTTAAAATGATACAGATACCTTTCATTTTACTGGCTTTTTGGATGCAGCTGTGATGTTAAAATTTAAAGAACTTGACAAGTTTTGCCTGATGTTTCTGAGGATTATATACCTCGTCAATGTATAACTTGATATTTTTTCTCCAGGGTATATATGGTTATCCTATTGAAATTCAAGCCCTTTTCTTCATGGCCTTGAGATCAGCTCTGCCCATGCTGAAACATGATGCTGAAGGAAAAGAATGCATAGAGCGCATAGTGAAGCGTTTGCATGCCTTAAGTTATCACATGAGGAGTTATTTCTGGCTTGACTTCCAGCAACTTAATGACATCTACCGTTATAAAACAGAAGAATATTCACATACAGCTGTAAATAAGTTCAATGTTATGCCTGATTCAATCCCAGAGTGGGTGTTTGATTTTATGCCCACACGTGGCGGGTACTTTGTTGGTAACGTCAGTCCTGCAAGGATGGACTTTAGATGGTTTGCATTAGGTAACTGTGTTGCAATTCTATCATCTCTTGCCACCCCTGAGCAATCAATGGCTATTATGGATCTTATTGAATCACGCTGGGAGGAGCTGGTTGGAGAAATGCCTTTGAAAATATCATATCCTGCCTTAGAAGGCCACGAGTGGCGAATTATTACTGGTTGTGATCCCAAGAATACCAGGTGGAGCTACCATAATGGGGGAACTTGGCCAGGTTTGCTCATTCATTCATATTTCTCCTTCAGTTAATGAAATTTTGTATCAATATCTATATTTAATGGCGTAAAAGAGTCTTCCAAATAGCTGTAGGTTTGAAAGCAAACTGTTGTTGATGTTGTTTTACTTACAGTTTGAACAGGCATTAATGCCTGTTTATGCACTCTGATATGACAGTCATTAAATTTGTTGATTACATCGCTGTTCTAAACCCCAAGAAGACATTATTAGGAACCATAAGCTTTATCCACTACTAGATTTTAGCCTTTAGCTAGTATCTTTGAGGTCCGAGGGGAGTCGAAGTTGGTAACATGGAATAAGCTATCATGCATTGATATTCTACGGAGGTATCAAGATCAAGTAGAAACTACAATGGGTTTCTAGTGACTGGGTACGTAAAAATCTTAAAGAGACTTGGGGGAAATGGATTCGTACCTAGTAGGTTTAAGGTACTTAATCTCACGGAATGGAGTGGCTAGTAATTAAGAGATTACGAGTTCAATCTATGACGACAACAAATTAATTTCTATAGATTTTCTTGACACCAAAATATCTTAGAGTCAGGTGGTATGTCTCGTGACAATAACGAGGTGCACGTAAGTTGACTCTAAAGTCACGTATATAAGAAAAAAAAGCATATTACTCCGATCTAGATCTTTCATTCTTGGTGTATAAGTTGGATTGAGAGTAAAGATATTGCTGAATGTTGGAGATGGATGGATGACTTTTTCCTAAGTTCTAACATCAGAACCTTGCCAAGATTTTCATTTTGGAAAAATCCTTGATATTTGGGCGTATCTTCAAATTGTAAGAGATTGTATGTAGGCCGCAATTATGCTCAACTGTTTTTGTTGAGCAATTTATTTCAAGTGGAAATCGATAAGGTAAACATTTCTAGGCTTAGAATTTGAAGATCACATCTTGTAGGAATTAGAATCTTCATAGCATCTCGTTGTATAATATCAAAGAATGATGCAGTGCACATGGTTATTTTCATACTCACTGCATTCGATTTACGAGTGAATCAAAGTTCGGTCCTTAAGCCTCTTACTTCCATTTTTTATATTTATTTATTCCTCAATCCTCTGGGTGCAGTGCTACTATGGCTGCTAACAGCCGCTTGCATTAAAACTGGACGGCCACAGATTGCAAGAAAAGCCATCGAGCTTGCCGAGAGTCGTTTGCTGAAGGATAGTTGGCCCGAATACTATGATGGGAAGTTTGGAAGATATGTAGGAAAACAAGCGAGGAAATACCAGACGTGGTCGATAGCAGGATACTTGGTAGCAAAGATGATGTTGGAAGATCCATCACACTTGGGAATGATTTCACTTGAAGAGGACAAGCAAGTGAAACCACTGCTCAAGAGATCATCATCTTGGACCTGCTGAAAAGTAGTAGAGAAGGCCAAAACAGAAGAAGAGTGAGGAAGAAACAGGTACCGAAGTCGAGCCGGGGTTTTCGCTTTCCATTGTAACACTATTCTTTTTACAGTTTGGCTTGTGTAGAATAGCATCATCAAATCTGCAGACTTTGACTTTTGTTTGGGTCTTGAAAAAAAGAAGGTAGTGTGTCCCGAGTTTGTCACAGTTGAGATTTCCTCAGCTGCTGAATGAATGAATGAATGGGTGGTTGGCTAAGGGCGAGACAGTTTTCAATTTTAATATATGGACTTTTTGGAATTTTGTGCTCATTCTGAACTTCTTCAATAAAGGTCATTTCTTGTTTACATTTAGTCATGAATTTCTACCAGCAACCTCTTTACCTCTTTTTACTTGAATTATGTTTAGATTTATGGTTCTACATTTATACATTTTTGTTTTCTTTGATCTTGTTTGATAATCATTTAGTTATTTTTTTATTATTTGTTCATAGAAAACTTTCGATTCTTGAGAAATGAATACTCATATTTCTTGTCATCAAAACTGTTAATGCAAACAAAACGTCTCCTTGCCTAGTTAGGGGGAGGATGACGTTGAGTATACAAGAAGAGACATCACATCTATTAACACGCTTAAGTATGATAATAAAAAATGTTATTAGAGTTTATGTCCAAAGTAGATACTCTCATATCAATGTAGATGTTATGAAAATAAAATCAACAATCAACAAAAAATAATAAAGAATGTAGAGAACACAAAGAATTATATGGTTCACAAACGGTGTGTTAGTTGCATCTATGGATAGAGATGAGAACTATTTCATTAGTCGAAGAGAATACAAAAATATTGGTCAACTAGAACAATAATTTTAAGAATCTATACTGTGTGCTTTGAAAAAAACTCTCAATACAAAATATGATCACCGTTGCATAAAAGTTCAAATACAAAAACATAAACCGAAATGGGTAAAATTTAGGGGTTGATACGAGATATATCTCAATAGTGGAGATAAGGTAGGCCTTGATACAACATAAACCTTATCAATCAGACTGAGCCATCCTCATTGTGGTGAAACAAGACCTAGCAAACCACGTGTAAAATCAAGAATTGATACAAGGTAGGCTTTTGGAATCAAATAATATCGGCTTAGGTTTTATCCACTTGGGTCCAAGTCAAATTTATGCGAACCAAAATATTCGCCGAGTTCAATTCAAATTTCGAGCTTCAAATACCTGCTTGGATTGGAGCCGAATAACCCATTTGGGTTGGATCCGAATTGATGAACTAAATACTTGTTTGAAGCTCCAATATCATATTAGATAATATTAGATTAATATAAGGTTTCACCTCAAAACTAATTGGTAACGAGTAGAGTAGCCCACATATCATATAAATGTGTCGAAGATTCTTCACTTTTTTTAATGTCGGACAAATATCACAAGACGAGTATATCTAACAGATAGTGTAAAGTTTTATCTCAAAATTAATTGATGGTGAAACGATGTTGAAACTTGCTCACATTGGATGTATAACTGGAAATTTACGTTAAAATTAACGAAGTAAACAAATACAAGGGTGTAAAAAGAAGGAACAAGAAATCATAGAGCTTAGTTAATTATATCCATTCTCGGAGTAATATAATAACTAAAGCTATAATATCCAATAATAAAGTAATCATGTCGATCTCTCCATTATCATTCATGTACATAAAATATATATAGTGTGACAGCTTGTGGTTGACCTTCTAAAGTGTAATACAAATAATCAACAAGTTTCTCTCCCACTTTCATTGCAATAAGCTTTAGCCAATCTTTCTTCTCCTCCTAATTCTTTAGCCCAAGAAAATGGTAATCATACATAATACTCATTTCAAATGTTTTTAAGCACAAAAGATCAACCACCTTTAATTTCTTGGTTAGGTTTGCTAAATTTGTCTTGTTGGTTGTTGCAGACTGAACACGAGCGCTTTCCAACACTGTCGTTTCAACCGAAAGGAGGTCCGAGTGGCTCGGAATGGAGGGACAAAGCTCATTTTTCGACGATCAAAGCGCTCAGAATCTTCTGTGGAGAAAAGTGTATCGATGCCATTCAAGTCAAATATGAAGACGACGATGGGAACTCAATTTGGGCTGAGAAACACGGCGGAAATGAAGGCACGAGAATCACCGAGGTTAGGTTATCTCTAAAACTCTTCGATCTCGGTTTGATTCGATTTGAAATGACATTTCAAGTGGTTAAAAAATGACAGGATTTAAACCAAAATGAGTATCTTATATCGGTTCATGGATATCATGGCAACATATACGATCGATTCAATAACCCGACAAATGTGATCCGGTCACTGACTTTCGAGACGAACCAACGAACTTTGGGTCCGTTTGGGATCGAAGAAGGAATCAAGTTTTCATTCCCAACTACTGGACCAATCAAGATTGTTGGGTTCCATGGAAGGTCTGGTTGGTATCTTGATTCCATTGGATTCTACTTTGTTCCTATATAATTCCCAAAATAGTTGTGTGTAAAACACGTGTGCTATGTTTATGTATTCGAATTTTATTACCACAATAAACATTGTTTGAAATGTTGTTAACCATGTTTGGTTGTAGGGAGAAGCACTCGATATAAGTCGGAGACAAACACTTTCAAAACGCAGAAAGCATATCTGTATTCATCTTATATTTTTTTTGTATTGGAATTTTATATAATTTGAGCCAGATAATATATTAGGGGTTTATGAGAGTGTTACGCATCTAAAAGATAAAAGAGAATTCACGGTGTAGCTAGTTTTGAGTTGTCTATTAAAATTCATTTATAGCTCAATTTAGTTTCATTTTTTAAAAAGTCATAATTTACCTCTCCCCAGCCACATCTTCATCCTTTTCCGTTTTTCTATCTCTCACGTGGTATTGCCTCCATTGATTTCCATTTCACCAAACTTGTTTAACTCAAGAGAAAGTGAATAAGTGAAATAGTTTTAGGTCAATTGGACCAGAATACGGCGGTGGTAGGCAACTGATGAAGAAGAGTTTACCTCACATATTTTATGAATGTTAAATGTCTCTCTACCTGAAATCCTCTCCCTTAATTCAGATCTCAATTGCATTAACTATGAGTTTTAATTTAATAGACTTAGATATAATATTGAATTATTTTGAATAACCAATGAACCCAATAAAATTAGTTTATGAACTGATATAAATTTAATTATATCAACTAATACTTTAGTGTAATTGATTAATTTAGAAATTAAACTACCCATGTTATCAAGCACAAAATCATTAATACTGACTACGTTAATTTTGAGTGACAACCTTTTTGTGATAAGAATTTTCACCAAATCTATGAATATAAATTGTACGTAAATTTTTGAATGATAACAGCTTTATCATAATAATTTTCACTTGAAAAAAACTTTTGTATTTGTGTATGGTACAAACTAATTGTTATTTTTCACCATAAATTATTATTATTGTTATTTAATGATATGTTTATTTATATTTGTATATGACTATTATTATATATAGATAGAACATATATATTATCTCTCTTAGTTGTTCAAATACTCTATAATCACATGTCATTTCATGAAAGTTTTCATTCTTATTTTAATAATATTGACTTTTTTTAGTTTTGGTCTGACCATTGCGAACTTTCTAAAGATACCCTTTTGTGGTTTAGTAGAGGGACAATCCGATATCTCTAAATGTCAAGAATCTTTAAAAAGAGTTCAAAGTTGCTAACCATATTAAAAATGATAATAATTAAGATACATGACTGTGATAGTTCGAGAGTATGAAACCAAAGCAATGTTACGAGGCTCAAGAAAAGGCATCAAAGAATGATCAGCAAAGATTACGAAAAGCTTGATAATTAGGGGATGGTTTAAAGCATATTCACTATAGTTCACCCTTTGACTCTATCATTTCTAACTTGGTTGAATATGATTCCAAAACCATTACTAATTTTATATTAGAATTTTTTTTAAGAGGTAACTAAACTCAGGTTATTCACTATATATGAACTGTTTTTTTTTTTTTTTTTTCAAATATAATTCTGATTTTAAATTATTTAAAAAAAAACATATCAATCTAAGTAAAAAAAAAAAAAAAAAAAATCCTTGCGAAATAACATTTTAATGTCATATAACATTTATAGAGAATACTAGTCACGTGTAGGACAAATTGAGAAAACACGAAAGGTTTAATTAAATTTATTTATCAATACCTTTCAAAAAAATTTTATTTATCAATAATACACCAAAAGTCAACAACACAACCAAAGAAAGCAACAGATATGAAAGAGCCTTCCGTTAAGGATATTCATTGGCCTTGACTTTTTTTTTTTTTTTTTTATTACAATAATTAGATAAGGGGAATTGAACATGCGACTACATGATCTCGGATTTACACGGATGTCATTGAGCTACTATTCATTTGACTTATTGGGCTTGACTTGGTAGATCTAAATACATAATTTTATTTGATTAAAAAAAAAAAACATAATTTTATTTTCCCTCTTCCTCCTTATCTGCAAAAAAAAAAAAAAATAATGATAATAAAAAAAAGCAATAATATTAGTGAACGTAAAATCTTGTGTAAATATATGCACATGTTTAACTAATAGAGTCACGTAGTTACGAAAAGGATCACTACTCCAATATTTTATATACGATCTAAGAATTGTAGTCTCGATTTATAACTTACTTTACTTTGACTTTGCATTTTTAAAAATCAAACCAAAATTTAAAAGTAAAAAAAAAAAGTTTCTAAATATTTATTTTGCTTTATGAAATTTGATTATGGTCCGAGAAGATAAAATATAAATAGAAAATGTAGGTAAATACAAGTTTAAATTAAAAAAAAAATGTTATAACAAATTTGTAATCATAGTATAAACTAACAAAAATACAGTTTGTTGGTAATTAAATTATTAGAAATCTTATTAGGATATTTGATAGGAGATTTTGTTATATACTATTAGTGTAGATTAAAGTACCAAATTTCATTCTTAAATATGGTTGAATAAAAGAAAGAAACTAACGTACATTTCCTTAAAAGGAGGCATCATGGTGGCGGAGGAGTCGGGTCTATTTGTGACGGTGGTGGTGGAGGAGCCGGGTCTGATGGCGGCGGTGGTGGTAGAGGAAGAGCGGTTGTTGGAGACGGTAGAGGAGGCGACAATTTCGGCAATGGCGGGGGAGGAGGCCTCCTTGGTGCAGGCAATGAAGGAGGAGCTATGAACAATCTTGGTGGTGGTGTTGGAGGAAGTTTGTAATCAAAGGTTTGGGCTGTTATTAGTGAAGACTTTAAGCTCATTGTTGCCACAAAGATTAAGATAATTACAAAGGAAGAGGAGGAAATTAAAGAAGAACAACCCATCTTAATTTGATTACAAAATTGGGTTTTCTTTTAATTATGATTTTGAATTCAACTTTGTTAGCCTTTATATATATAGCTTTGAGTTCCTTGATTAAGATTCCTTTAATACCGACCTAATTGCAAATTTATTTAAAAACAATTAATGTTGCCTAACTTGTAATTATCAAAGTGTTGACATTGAACATAGAGCAAATTAAATTTGTTTATTTTCATTAGGGGAATAACAAATACTAAGAATAATAATATATTTTTAAGAGAAACTTACAAAATTAGTCAAATAAATTAGTTAACGTAGTCAGTATTAATGATATTTGCAATGTAATTATAAGTATAACATAAAAATGATCTAGTATAAATCATCCTCTGGAGAATGATTTAGTCATGTATAATAGTATTTAATTAGTGCTGGAGCACATTCCTGTTAATGAAAAACTTTTTAATTTTTGCTTTAATAAAATTATAAACTAATGTATGTCAAAATTTAAATTTTCTAATTTTCTAATTTTCTAAATCCTTAAATGTATTTACTAATATTTAAAAGTTTGGTAGATGTATGGTATTTATAGTAATTTGAATATTTAGGTAAAGAAATCAAAAACAAAAAACTATATATATAATATAAATTCTAAAAAATTATATATAAATGCTAAAAATGAGCACTATTGGAGATATGCCTAACCACTAAAAAGGTAACATTTCCAACCTATATAATTAGAAGTAAAACTTGGATTGAAGTTTATTAAGTAAAAAAAAAAATTGAGATCATGTCCTAGGTTTGTTGACCCACAACAATTGCAACTGCGATTGTAATTACATTAGTAATTCAAATTGCGGTTGAAGTTGTTGAGGTTGTGATAGCAATATTGAGGTTGTGATAGCCGTTAAGGTCGCAATCGCAGTAAATATTGCAGTCGAGGAGGTACTTGAGATTGAGGTTGAGGACGAAGTTTTCTCATTAGCCACTTTCTTCGTAATTTGGCTTGCATGGTAACGAAGATTATGGCATTATTTCCGTTGTTCAAAAAGTCGTAGGCATCGAGAAGAAGGTCATCATCGAGGTTGGGTATCTTGTGCAGAGCCTCAATTGCAGGCTCGAGGGAGATGAAGTTTCTATTGTGAGAAAAAGAAAACTCAATTGTGCCATGGTTGTTTCTTCTACACTTGTTGAACTCTTAGTAATTGGGAGAGATGAACTTTGTGTTTTCAATATGTTGAAGTGAACAAAATAATATTCATTATAGGATTAACAACATAATGTACATCACTACTATAAATATTCAAATAAAATATAAGAAATTAATATTTTATTCTCTAACCATAAGATCTCATTCTCTAAATATGAGATTCAAAAAAAAGAATCATAACTAAATTTTATTATTTTAATTTTTTTTAAATATGAGATTTGATTTGAAAACTAAATTTGACGTCATCCATCGTAACTAAATTTTTATTATTTTTCATATTTCACTGCAAATATGAAATTGAACAAAAATATATTATTTAATGATTAAAAGAAAATATATTATTTAGTGTATTTTATATTCCAAATCTTGAGTTATTTTTTCTCATTCTCTTTTTATCTACCATCTAATAAAATTAAGTTGAATTATATTATTTTATATTATTCTATTATTTAAATATTTTGATTTTATTTCTTTTGTAAATCAAATAATCAAGTAATGATTTGCAAAAGTAATGAATTAATTTTCAAAAATTAAATTCACATCAAATAGTAAAAGTAGAATTTCTTCAATATATGGTAAAAAAAATAATAATTAACGCAATCATATTAATCAAATACTTTGTTATGAAATTAACAACACATTGTTATCTCAAAAAAATAATAATAAAAAAATAATTCAGCCCCTATTTTCGAATAAAATTAGAGTTTAGTCCTTAATTTAAAGAATTTACATTTCAGCGGTAGTTAACAGTGATTATACAGCGCTTAAAAGCCACACAAAGTGTACACCAGGTAGGGAAGAGAAGATAAGTGTTTGATTAGATGAAAAGAGTAGGAAAGAGATATGAAAAGAGTAGGAAAGAGATAATAAATAAATGATTGATGAGATGGAAAGGGAAGAGATAAAAGTTATGAATTTTTTTTTTAATATTATAATAAACCCCTTCAATTAAAAAAAATGATGATTTTAATTTATATTTCATTTTATTTATTATATAAATAAATTTATTAAGTTATTAAAAATTTGTCATACCCATTATTAACTAATTTAAATAAACCAAGTAAGATAAAGAGTAATGAAAATGATAAACAACAGATCTAACATATTTTTCAATGAAATATATTAAGTTGGTTGAAACAAAGTCCAGAATTTATATCTAGTTTAGAGAAAAACAAAATAAATTGAAAGCATAATTGAGATGAATAAAAATAGAAGAGAAGGGATGGAGAAAGCAACACCAGAATTAACGTGGTTCAGTAACTAGCCCTACATCCACAATCCAAATCTTGAGATGATCTTTATTCAAATGTCAAAGCCACAATCAAAACTCTGGGTACAAAATTGGTGTCTAAACTCTCTCAAATAAGAAAACACCCAATGATGCCTTATATAGGCTTATAAGGCTTAATCCTAATTTGACCTAACCCAATATTTAACTAAGGTTATATTTAATTAACCCAAGTTAAAGATGGAGAGTCACAAAAACTTAACAAAGTTCATAATTTAAAAGTTACTGTGATTTGGGGCTTACAGCAACCAACACCAACACCAGGAAGGCAACAATTCCCTTCCAAAACCAGCCCGAGTAAGTTGAACGAACATTGTAGCGTATATGAAGAGTAGAATCTTGATGGATGTTATAGTCTCTAGAGTTTTGCCATCTTCAAGAGCTTTTCCACCATAAGCCACCAGCAAATCCTTTACAGGATATCCTTCCTTTGCACCAATTTTAGCCTTCACTTTCTTCATTGTGTCCGACATGTAAACATACACCTCTGTTATTTTATCTTTCGAAATCAAAGAATTCACTTTAATCTTCAATGCTTGCGAGTCTGGACCAAGTTTTCTCATCAGCCAAATCTCTCGTAAATCGGCTCGCATTGCGACAAACACTGCCGCATTGTTTCCCTTTTCTAGAAAATCAACGGCGTCCAGAAGAAAGCCTTCGTCGAGGCCGGGTATGTTTTGCACTGCCTCGATTGCAGCAGCGAGGAAGATGGAGTTGGAGGCATTCTTGCTCGTAAATGGAAGCTCACTTCCCATGGTTTCTCCTTCTCTACTTCTTGACATTATGGAGAATATATATATATATATATATATATAAATAAAGGAAAATGAAGAGTTTTTATTGGATTTACACTTGAATGTTTAGAAGTCGATGAGTCGTTTTTTATTTATGGCAGATTCGTTTCATCTCCCCCAACGAATCTCGAGTTAATAATAATAATAATAATAATAATAAATTGTTGCAACGTCAAAGGGTGGAGTGATTGGTCTTTATGTATTCTTAAGATTATTATTTAAGAAAGTTTTTTGTTATATATATTAATGATTATTATTTTTAATTTAAAGAGTTGTGGAGAAGGGTTTGGAATATGTCAATCCTTAATAAAATTAATTTTCACTTGGAAAATGTTTCATGACTTTCTTTTCCCAAGAAACATTGGAGTTTCTAGTGATTGCTCAAGCTGTAAGAGACTTTTTGAATCTACTGAACATGCTATTTGGGATTGCACATTAAAATAAAATAAAAAAAGAAAATTTGTGGAAACAAACTTGTTTTTGGTTTAATCTAGCATGAATTTATTTTTTAGAAGTAACGATTACGTGAAAAAATTGTTAGAATGTAATTTTTAAAAGTTTTTAGAACCAACGATGGACATCAACGAGTATGAAGCCGTAATTAAGAACGAGTATGAAGAGATCATGACATATATGGCTAAACCTTTAGGACAACCAATGGACGTCAATGTAAGAAAAGCCACGACTATTAGGGAAGCAGTCATTTGGGCATTGGACATGGGATTTCGAAGGCTGATGGTGGAAGCGAATACACAAAGTGATATCAAAAAGCTGATTAACGAAGAGGATAACCTATCCAAAGGGGAGTATAATCATGGACATTAAGAAGCTAATACTACAATTCGAGTCCGACTCATTTACCTGGCGTGATAAAAAAGGTAAACTCTTTAGCACATGAGCTAACTCATAAAGTTTAGAACAAGGATGGCGAACCGGTTCGGATGGAAGAAGTCCCACCAGATTTACAGCCAATCCAGGAGCAAGAACTCCTCGGTTTCCAGACAATTGACCAAAAAATCAATCAAAATACTTGGACAATGGTTGGACCCTATTCTCTCCAAGGCCTTAATGCCAAACACATTTATTAACGCAGTAACGGCAACATCAACATCCAAACCAGAGTTTACAGACCTTGTTCACCTCCAACAACCACCATACATATGTATCATATTATTCATTGGAATAGACTTCTCCAATAGTTAGTGAAGAAGGGAGAAAATCTTAAGGATTAACAAATATTTGTGTACTAAAACAGATAATAGATCAAAATGTTTATGAATGGGTGTTGATGAAACACTTGATGACAAAAACAGAACCCACATCCTGAGTTTCTGTGCCTTTGAGAAATAAGAAAACGATTCAGAGGAACTGAGCTACAACAAATCATCCAGAGGCCGTCTTCTTTTGCTGAAAAACGACAGCAAAGATTGGAACGCCCACACCAATGCTGAATGCAGTGAAAACCCCAAGCGTCATAGTCAGCTTCTGGTATTTCATTCTATCCAAGTTGTACATGTGCTTCGCGTGCAAGTAGTACGGTTCATCGTGTCCGTGTGCATGTCCTCCCATTCTCTTCACTCCGGTCGAGTGAAACCCTCGCTTACCTGTGCCTGCCATCAAACATGACAACAACCATCTTTTTTAGGATCTTACAACCTTTGATTCTGACACATGAACATTATCGATTAGTACATACAACAATGGATAAGCTAACACACATTCGAATATAATTACATAGTCATATTTCAAAACCTTTGACAAGGACATGTTTCATAATAATTATGTTAAATATACGTGAAACAATCACCTAACCCTTCTATATTGGATTTTCAAGGTAAACTCATAAGATGGAAATTACAATATCTGACCAAAAGTATAAATGCATCTAACTTAAAAATGCTCTTTTGAATTGTAAGTATACGTTAAGTTTCTTGTACCGCCTAAAAACAAAAAAAATCCTATTCAAAATATGAAACAGAGGAAAGAAAACACACCATCTACATAAAAATCATGACTCTTCTTGATTTTTGTACAAGCACGTCAGCCATTTCGCTGGAAGTTGGGTACAGAGAAAACCAAAGCCGTAAGTTTTGGAGGATAAGGGATAAGGGAAATGACGTTAGCCTAGCAAAAGATTGTCGTGCTCCAAATTGAGAGAAAATTGGAAGAAGCGAAAAAATCTTGGAGAATAAAGAAGATCAGATAACTAGCACTTCATATCACATGCTTTAAATTTAGCCCCAAAAACAAATGGCAGAAGCCCTGAATTGAAGGAGAATAGATGTATATCTGAGTAATAACTCAACAGATTACTCTTGGAAAAAAAAAATTAAGGGTGAAGTGGGCTCTTTATTTTACAATTAGCAGAACATCAGAAAAAAGGCCTTCATTATATATTGACATTTTTGTCATAGAATATAAAAACTATTCATGAGTAGTCTAAAACCATACTTTCTATGAGAAAACTTGAAAAAAAGTGACAAAAAGTGCAAGCATAGCGTCACGATCATGCTTGTCTAGGGCCTGTTGCCTATGGCTGCATGCCTATCCCAACCCCTTTTATCATGTTTTTCATTGTATAGTTTTTAATTTTTATGGGAGTATGACTTCTTGAGCTTCCCACTAACCAGATATGTTTCGTCAATACAGACTAGCGGCCTATAACTCTTTCAAATTACAATGTTTTCAACATGATTTCAAAATATTTTCTCCCACACGTTTTTAAAACCTTTGCTTGAAAACATGGGGTAGGTTGGGTGCTATATCGAAGATCGTCCACGAGTCCCCTTTTCATAAAGCTGAGTTGCTCATCGGGTTAGAGAAACTAGCGCACAATTGTTGTCCAATGTCCAAAAGAGTGCGATTGTGACACATAGCACAGCCCAACAGAAGGAGTCAAACTAAAACAAAATAAGACCTAAAAGGATAATTACAAAAATTCTTGGACACTAAAGTCCGAAGAGAAACATGAAACCTCAAAAATTAACAAACCTCCTGCCAAAGAGCCCTTGACCCTTCTAAAAATTAAATTATTTCTCTCAAAACAAAGCTCCCACAAAGGCACACAACAGCTCAAGGCAACCAAAAACCAAATTCTTAGAAACAACCTTCCAGACAGAAAAAGAAAACGGACAAACCCTGCTCCGCTCAAAACAGACTGGACTGAAGTTAATCTACCTTCTTTTGAGAAAAAAAAACTCCTTTTAATGACTAAATCCAAAACAACAAACTTCTAGAGAATTGATTCCAAGGGGAAGACCAAAGTAGCAAGGGAGAAAAAGTCTACACCACAACCCACTAAGAGACCAACCAAACCATTTTTTTAGCATATCCATTCATACATACTTTTTCCTGACACCACAATATTTTTCTCTGATATATATACCTTCTGTCTTATTAATGTATTTGAATGTTCAATGATTCAATCAACTCCTGTATATAAAGCTTGGTTTTCTAATTATCTTTAGTTTTTGTTTACAGCTGATTCGTTTTTGTTGCTGTCATTCTTGCAAAATTGGTTTCTTTTTTTAATCAATGGTTTGATTGTTTCTTTATTTAAAACTTTTTGAGAGTATACTGTATACTAGAACTATATGAACGATTATGAATTTGAGAAATAATGTTGCAAGTTAAGATCATATGCAGGAATTGTCAAATATAAGGCAAAGTAAATCTAAATTGTTCGTTGAGAAGTAGCAAAACCTGATTTCACCAACAATGATTCTGAAGACTTCAGCAGCTTTGCGAAGGACTTCACTCCATTGCCCAAGGACATTTTCTCTGTTTGTAGTTATCTCTACCTTTTCACTTAATTGCTGAAACTAAGAGTTTCTTTACAAGTAAGATAAGTTTCAGAGATTCATAAAAAACAAATAATACTAATGGAGTGTTAACCATTTGATTTTTGAAATTTAAGCCTATAACTACTACTCTAACATATGATTTTATTACTTTGATATCTACATTTTAATCTTTTAAAATTCTAACCAAAACTTGAAAACTAAAAAAAAATAGCTTCCAAATACTTGTTTTAGTTTATGAAATTTAGCTAAGATTAACATATTTCCTTAAGGAAAATGAAACCATATGTAGAGGGTTCGAGTAACGAGCTTAAATTTCAAAAATAAAAAACGAAAGAACCAAATGATTATCAAACGATTCAAACCGAGACTAAATATTCTGAAACTCTATTTGTTTTTGAACAAGCAGTGCGCAGGAAACTTGATACCAAAGTCTTAATTTAGGATTTGGGCAGAAAATTCTGAATTTCGATGGAATTGCGGCGTATATACTCAACTCGCCCGAAGCAAATAAGAGAAACAACAAACAATCAAACACAAACGTATACAAAGAATATCCCAGACACAAGATGGGAAAAAAATATGAAATGGAAATCATAAATTCTTCACCGTTGTTATCTCTTCGTAAAAATCTAGGAAGAATAATTCAAGAGACAGATATAGTTTTTCACTTCAGATCATTGAACGATGCAATTGAGAAAAATGCATGAAACAAACGAGTAATCGAGAAGCAAATCCACAGATCTGATCGACCCAGTTAGAAAACTACAAAAACCTACGAGGATTGAACCAAAGATTGTGTTAGATATGAAAACCTAAGGAGACACGCAACGTCAATAACTTGGAATCGATCGCGACAATGACAAACAAATGTAAAAAAAAAACGAAAAAAAAAAGGAAGAGAGATAGAATGAAAGGAAAAATCTAAGAACAAATTGAAAAATTCACGGCCGATACAGAAACGAGGAAAAATCATGAAATCAGATACACGAGAAAGAGGGCAAATTCATGGCTTACAGTTTGATTTTGCAAAGCAGAGTAGCGATTGAAATTTGCTGTGATGAATGGAAGCCTACTTATACACACGCTCCGATTAGGGCAACCTGACCAAAAAAAAAAAGAAAAAAAATATAATTTCCAAATTGCAACATAGAGTGCTCGAAAATCGTAATAGTGAAAATAAAATTTAGCATGGGACATTACCTAAAAGAGAGCATGTTACTCATAATATAAGATTTGTGTTTAAAATTAAAGCATCGGTGACTCGTGAATTAAAGAGGGCAAAAATTATAGGACGCATTTATCCTTCACACACGTATGAAAAATCTCGTTACAAATATCATAGGTTTAGGGCACAACTGCTCTCGATCAAATATCGATTTTTAGGATTGAACTCGTGACTTGTGATGTGGCCGTGTTCAACTGGATTACCACCACCAAACAGCGAAACCAACACACTACTGACTATTTAATTTGTTGTCCACATCAATCATCAATTCAATTGTTTGATCTTGCTTGTTCTCATCTCTTTTATATGACGTGGTATCAGAAGCAAGTTTGTACACAAGATTTGTGCCTAAATTCATCAGCTAACTACCACATTTGCATATTTAGATTTTAAATGTCTTCTTTGTTTTATCTGAATGACATTGTCATATGAATGAAATCATATATATTTTCATTAAGCTTTTCAGTGAGGTACTAGAGATATGCTAAGGTATCACTTGCTTTTAAACTTTAGAATTGTCAAATATGTTTGTTCATATCCTCATACATTATTGAATACCAAACCTCTTTCTTTTTTGGGTGTATCTGATAGAGCATTGTAATTAATTTCTTGACTATCAGAAGTTAGAATGATTTATCCATACAAGATTATATGTAATTCAATAAAGTTTGTTCGTGTCTAGAAAATTGTGCACATTTCTTTTAAACTTAACTTAAGATCATTTTGTCACATCACGATTTTTTTTTAATCATACATTCTTATTAATTAATGATCTAAAATGTTGGTGAAAATCTTTCTAAAAGAATTTGAATTCATCATTTCTTAATTATAAAATACATCCAACTGAATTTCGTTATTATTGATATTTTATATGTGATTCTAACGTTGTAATTTGCGAGAACATAAATAAACATTGAAAATTATCATTTGAAGCTTTAGATTCTTTGGGGAAAAAAATAAAATGACAACACTTCATTTATAAATGTGAACATATGAATACAAAGTATATAATAACTAAAATCTTTAAACAAATACAAATCACACATGTAGCAAATCTTCGGAGGGCATGATCAAATGTGTAGTAACAATCTTCATTAGCCCTTCTCTTTATTTTGGCAATATTTTCCTGCAAGAATAAAATAGAATTTTGGTGAATATTCCAACTTATTAGGGCAAACAAAGAAAATGGTATATATGTATATCATTAACAATTATAAAAGTTTTTTTTTGTTTTTTTTTTTCATTCATAAGAAGCTTACCTCAATTGAATAGTGAAATGCTCATAAATCTAATAGTAGGAAGGAGGAGGTGGAGATTTGTATTCGTAGTCTTTCTTAGGTGGTGGTGGAGAATAATAAACAGGTGGTGGAGGAGACTTGTAAACGGGAGGTGGTGGAGAGTAGTATACTGGAGGAGGTGGAGACTTGTAAACTGGAGGTGGTGGAGAGTAGTAAACAGGTGGTGGAGGAGACTTGTAAACTGGAGGTGGTGGAGAGTAATATACAGGTGGTGGAGGAGACTTGTAAACTGGAGGTGGTGGAGAGTAGTATACAGGAGGTGGAGGAGACTTGTAAACTGGAGGTGGGGGAGAGTAGTATACAGGTGGTGGGGGAGACTTGTAAACTGGAGGTGGGGGAGAGTAATAGACAGGGGGTGGTGGAGACTTGTAAACTGGAGGTGGGGGAGAGTAGTAAACAGGGGGTGGTGGAGACTTGTAAACTGGAGGTGGTGGAGAGTAGTATACAGGTGGTGGAGGAGACTTGTAAACTGGAGGTGGTGGAGAGTAGTATACAGGAGGTGGAGGAGATTTGTAAACTGGAGGTGGTGGAGAGTAGTATACAGGCGGTGGGGGAGACTTATAAACTGGAGGTGGTGGAGAGTAGTACACAGGCGGTGGGGGAGACTTATAAACTGGAGGTGGTGGGGAGTAGTACACAGGTGGTGGGGGAGACTTGTAAACTGGAGGTGGTGGAGAATAGTACACAGGCGGTGGAGGAGACTTATAAACTGGAGGTGGGGGAGAGTAGTAAACAGGGGGTGGTGGAGACTTGTAAACTGGAGGTGGTGGAGAGTAGTACACGGGTGGTGGGGGAGATTTGTAAACTGGAGGTGGGGGAGAGTAGTAAACAGGGGGTGGTGGAGACTTGTAAACTGGAGGTGGTGGAGAGTAGTA
>JBBMEG010000001.1:5112296-5142521 GCA_037832605.1 Cyclanthera cordifolia | reverse complement strand
TATATACATATATATATATTTTTTTTTTTTTTTTTTTTTGATTTTTGACAAATTGTTATAATAATGTATCTTCAATAGGGTAATACATTTTAAAATTCAAAAAATAATAATAACAACTTAAAAAATCAATTTCATCTCACTTCATTTTTAAAGTTTAGACCTTAATTTGAATAAATATATTGATTTTAAAGTTTAGTCCTTTGAATAAATATAATTTAATGTTTAATGGCAGGGACAAAAGGTTGAGAATGCAAAATATTGGGAGTCTTATGGGATAATGGCTTCAGTTTGGAAGTTTCACAAGCAAGACAATCATGACCAGCAGCTTCCTTAAGTTTCTCAAATTTTAACCTCAAAAAAAAAAAAAAAAAAAAAAATAATAATAATAATAACTGATTTTTTTTTTTGAATTTTCTCTCCAAAAAATGTTTATATTTTAGTTTTGAAGCACTTAATTATGCTTGCCCAAGTTTATTAAATGGTTCGGTTCAATTTTTAATGGAAGAAATACATAAATACGAATCAATCGAGTTTATAAATATTAAAGAAAAAAAAAATGATATATTGATAATGAGATTTGAAAATTTAAAATATATTGGTAATGAGATTTGATGTTAAAATAAATTTAGAGGTAAAATATGATCAAAAGCATTATAAATACACATTTATATATAATTATTCAACCAGTTATTCTCAAATACATTAGATGATTATATGATCAAAGGTTGTAAATGATCAAAGTTAACGTGTCTTATATCCTTATAACACGGCTACCATAGTTGTAAATTAATTGATCTAATAATTTATCCCTATTATGTCCAATGTATGAATTTTTTTATAGAAGTCACGCGTAACGTGCCTCCTTTTTTTTTCTCTACAAAGATCGTGGATTACAAACGTGATTCTCTAATAATTCCCTATAGAAAGGGTTCGTGAATTGACATTCTTCAATTTTGTTGAATTTTAAAGCCACTCGAATTAGGTGACATTGAGAAAGACTTGAGGAATGAACCCAAGATCGAGGTGGGCTCTCCTTCCCTTGCATGGGATAGAGCTTGGGCTAGGGACCAAGGGCTTGGGTCGATTGAAGCCTTAACCCTTGTGGGGCCTAGGTTAGGCCTACATAAGACCTAGATCGGGCAAGGCTAGACCCACTTCGACCCTGAGCCGAGCATTTCCCTGTCCTTCTTTAAGCTTGTTTCTCATGAGTTTTTGTCTTTCTTGGGCCTATGCCATGCCCCCTTCCACCCATAAGACTTCATAGACTTTCACCGATCTTTCGAGTGGGATTTTTGAATTTTTCCTCACAACAAGAATACTTTTGAGACTGGTTTAAATTTAAGTTAATTTTTCAATAATGGAAAAAAGTAATTAATTCTATGATTATATGTTAATTACTAGAGTTCAAAATATTAAAATTACATAATTAACAAGTTTATATCGAACCTACTGACTCAACTGACAAACTTTCGGTTGAATTTTTTTAACTAGCATCAACTGTCATATACTAAAAATTTGATCGACCTTTTTTTGTTAAGTCAATTTTTTTTGTTCGTTCAATTTTCGAGAAATGTCTGAACGTTAGTCTCTATCGATATCCATTCAAGAAATCGAAATGACTAGGTTTTGCATCCTAACTTTGTCATCCACAAAATGGTAGATGTGCCTTCACCTACCCGGAACTTTTATTTTATTTTTAATTTTAATTTTAATTTTAATTTATTATTATTATTATTATCTAATTACAAATCTCTATTCACACCTACTCCTTATTTTCTTTTTTAAGAATTAATTTATGACCACGTTTATTAATAGATTTGTCAGAAGAGACCAGAAAACTGCGTCGTTTTGCCCACGTAAGACAAAGGTCACCGGCAGTTCCCGGTGGCGGTAGTCTCGCTCGTTACACATTTGGGATTTGGATTAGAGAGAGAGAGAGAGAGAGAGAGAGAGGTACGGTCTCGGACGGTTCCCTTCTTCCCCTTCCCGCTTCCTCAGGCTATAAATACAAGCTGTTGACTACTATTAAATTTTTTTCCTCATTTTTTTAATTTTACGTTAATTTCCAAGTTTCTTTCCTTCCGGCGAGCATTTTCCGGCGAAAACGCCGCCGATCACTTTGATTTCTTCGCGCTCTCTGGTAATAGCCTCTCCTCTCTTTCTCTCTTTGTTTGTTGTTGTTTGTTGTGTCTGATTATTTGTGCAGCTTCAGATCTGGATGTTTTTGGCGCTGTTGACCTCTGTTGTTTCACCTCGTGAAATATGACTCTCATGTTGTGGCGTTTTTTGTTTTGATACTTTGTGGAAATTCTTTTTTCTTGCTCTCATCTCTCTGGTTTTTTGTCTCTGTTTTTTACCTGATTGCGTTCTTGATCTGCTATCATGTTTGGAGCCTTTGCTCTCCTTTCTCAAGGATATTTTCTTCGATATAATTGATGTTTTGTTCGTTTTTGGCTTGTTTTACTTCGTGATCTATTAGTTTTTGATAGCTATTAGCTAATAATTTCTGCGGCAATTGAGTTTATGTGTCTTTACGTATTATAATGCTTGTTTTCTGGTTTAATTTGATTCTTTTGTCTTGCTGGAAGGGTTAGAAAGGATTTGATTAGTTGAATGATAGAATTTAAGTTTTGGCAAATCAACTTGCTGGTAATTAATGAGCATTTCTAAACTTTTTCACTTTCCTTTGATGGTTGCGGACGAAATGTATTTGATTTTTCGTTTCCTTCTGTGATTCACGGGTTTTTAATGTTAATATCTTCGTTTATTTTTTTCCCGTGCAGCATAGAACTATAAAATTGAGGGATTCTCTTGATTTGATTTGATTTTTTTTTTTTTTTTGTGCACTGCGAAGTGCGAGCACTTGTGGTTAATTAATGACTTACTTTAGCTCTTTGATGTGAATCTGCGTTCATAACGCAGATATTTCTTCATAGGATTATTTAGAGGAAAAAGGAAATGGATGGGTTGGGACTTCGAAATGTGAGCTCACATTGCTCGATATCTGAGATGGATGATTATGATCTTTCTCGACTGCTTAACAAGCCAAAGCTCAATATTGAGAGGAAAAGATCATTTGATGAGAGGTCTCTCAGCGAGCTGTCCATTAGCCTTGCTCGTGGAGGGTTGGATAACTTTGAGAGCTCTCATTCACCTGGTGGAAGGTCAGGATTTAATACTCCTGCTTCATCTGCCAGAAGCTCATTTGAGCCCCACCCAATTATTGCTGAAGCTTGGGAGGCTTTGCGGAGATCCTTGGTGTATTTCCGGGGCCAACCAGTTGGAACTATTGCAGCTTACGACCATGCCTCAGAGGAAGTCCTTAATTATGATCAGGTAAAGATATTTCAAAATTATTTACATTTACCAGTTGAACAATTATGAACTACTTACATCATAGATCATTAGTAATTTTATTTTCCGTTGAGAAGGTCAGACAACTTATCGGGTTATTAGCGGGCTGGTAAAAATGCATTGAAAATTTGAACTTAAAAGCTTGGGTTCCTTGGATATTTACAATTTATGAAAATGTTCAAGACAACCTGATGACAGTTGGGTTCTCATAATATCAGAACCCCTAACACAGCTTCTTACCCCGATTTTTGTACTAGTAACAATGTTAACGAAAGTCTGAAGTATGTATTGGTTATGGTAGAATTTTATTTGTGGTTTTGTTGGAGTATTTGGAAAGAATGTAACAATAGATTGTTTAAATAAAAGGGGTGCCGAATGCAGAAGACGAACCCACAGTGAGGTTCGGTGGAACTTTGTTCGAGAGAAGGATTGTTAGGATGCAAATAAAGTATCCCACATTGGTTAGAAGAAAGGAAGATTATGGGTATGTAAGTGATGACAACTATCTCTATTGGTACGAGACCCTTTTGGGTGAAACCAAAGGTTAAGCCATGAAGGTGTATGCCCAAAATGGACAATATCATATTAATGTGGAGATTCGGGTAGAGTTGTCATCCTTATCAAAATCAAAATTTCTTTGTTTTTTGACTGTGATGTTTATTTGGCCTTGTAGACAATCCGTTCTCCATCACCACTGTAATTTTGTCACCCTCCTATCTAATGGGAGTCTTTTATAACTCCTTGTAGGGCATGTTTTTTTCCATCCGCTATATTTAAGCCTTTATTTGACAACTAGGCCAATTCATGAAGGTTGTAATTACATTTATCAGGAAACTTTTTCTTATCCAAAAACGTATTTTGCTTTTTCTCTCAGGTTTTTGTTCGGGATTTTGTCCCCAGTGCTTTGGCTTTTCTGATGAATGGGGAGCCGGACATAGTTAAGAACTTCCTGTTGAAGACTCTCCAGCTTCAGGGATGGGAAAAAAGAATAGATAGATTCAAGCTTGGAGAAGGTGCCATGCCAGCTAGCTTTAAGGTTCTTCATGATCCTGTTAGAAAAACAGATACCATTGCTGCTGATTTTGGAGAAAGTGCGATAGGAAGAGTTGCTCCTGTCGACTCTGGATTCTGGTGGATTATTCTGCTCCGCGCATATACAAAGTCGACTGGTGATCTATCTCTGTCTGAAACACCAGAATGTCAGAAGGGAATGAGACTTATTTTAACTTTATGTCTGTCAGAGGGGTTTGATACATTCCCAACTCTACTTTGTGCTGATGGTTGCTCCATGATTGATAGAAGAATGGTATAGTTCTTTGATCTTTTGCTTTATAAAGTTACTTTTACCTGTTTTTCATCTCATATTTATGTGATTATTTCAGTTTGAAATAATTTGTATACATATGAAACTCTGAATGCGTTGGTAAGGTGAGAATAAACTAAATATTCAAACGCATCATGCAATTTTTACTTCTGGATAAGAAACAATATTAATAATTTTATGTAGACTTATAAAGGTGCATCTCTGTGGTTTCCCCGCTGTCTATTTAATTTAGAATCATATTTTGGCTCATTGATGTGCTTTCTTGTGATTCCTTCGGCCTTGGACTGGCTTTCCTCCCCTTTTTTTTGTATATTTCCTTGATCTATGAAGTATTTTCATTTAAAAAAGGTTTTGATGATTATAAAACAAAGGAAATGCTAAGACATTTGTAAGGTATCGATCTTCAACCTGCAAGATATCTTCACAAACACCTTGCACACGCGCACAATAATACCCAATGCTAGAACTAATCAGAGAATATTATTACTGTAAGAGAAGGTTAACAATGTCTAGGTTGAGTACAAAACATCAAAATGAGCAGAAACCAAAACAACTAACAACCCGGAGAATTCGAGAGGACCGATAACTCTCCATTGCTCGCTAGTCTTATATAGAAAATTATTTCCTCCCTAACCTCATTCCTTCAGCTACTTCTTATACGATCATTCTTCTCTAGTTCCGAGACCACAATCACTCTCCACTATCCCCTGCTCCCCACTGGACGTGCTCTCTAGGCCCTTGCCCCTTTTTTTCCCTTCTGATATACGTACGTATGGGTGGTGAGGTCGCGTCTTCCTTGCTTTCCGTATCAATTGTGGTTGGGTCTTCATCATCCTCGTCTTCAATCTCCATCCTAACACTCTTACTCTTCCTTGCATATGTTTGTCATATTGGAGGTCTTACAACATCCTCGTCAAATGAAAAAAGAAAGTTTGCCCCACTACTAGCTCGGTCGTGTTTAGGCCGAAGAAATTCTTGCTTGTCCTTGTTCCAAAACAATTGGAAAGCTTTTCCTTTGCTTTTGTGGTTGGGGATTTTCTCTCCCTCTGCCCCATGACAGACACTCTTTTGTTTGTTTTTACTCACCAATCTGCTTAGAATTTCTTGTGCATCGTGTTACAAATTGCAGTCCATTTGGCTTTGTGGAAATATTGTAAATTTGTAAAAATGTTGTATAAACACAGATATTCATTATTTTGAATGAGAGTTTCTTGTCGTGTGTACGCCATTTATTAGGAAATTGAGAAGCGTCCAAAAGTTGATTAGAGACTTCCCATCACTCTTTTTGAATACATATTTTCATCACATAGCTAAATTATTACACCGTTAAGAGGTGTTCGGATTTGGAGGAGAGGAAGAGGACGAGGAACTCTTTGTTTGTTTTTAGTATATCACTACCTCTTCCTTACTCCTCATCAACCTCTCCTCAACTTCTCTGCAACATCCCATCAAATCTCAAAGAACTTCCCAAGTTTTTTTTTCTTATGTTTCTGAGAAATATTTACCTTGACAATGCACTATAACTTGATTTTGTTTCTTCACCAGGGTATATATGGCTATCCTATTGAAATTCAAGCCCTTTTCTTTATGGCCTTGAGATGTGCTCTGGCTATGCTGAAACACGATGCTGAAGGAAAAGAATGCATAGAACGAATTGTGAAGCGTTTGCATGCTTTAAGTTATCACATGAGGAGTTATTTCTGGCTTGACTTCCAGCAACTAAATGACATTTACCGTTATAAAACGGAAGAATATTCACATACAGCTGTAAATAAGTTCAATGTCATCCCCGATTCAATTCCAGAATGGGTGTTTGATTTTATGCCCACACGTGGCGGGTACTTTGTTGGAAATGTCAGCCCTGCAAGAATGGACTTTAGATGGTTTGCATTAGGAAATTGTGTTGCAATTCTATCATCTCTTGCTACCCCTGAGCAATCAATGGCTATTATGGATCTTATTGAATCACGCTGGGAAGAGCTGGTTGGAGAAATGCCTTTGAAAATATCATATCCTGCCATTGAAAGCCATGAGTGGCGAATTATTACTGGTTGTGATCCAAAGAATACCAGGTGGAGCTACCATAATGGTGGATCTTGGCCAGGTTTGTTAATTCAACTCATATTTCTCTTCTAGTAACATGAAATCTTATATTAATATTTATACTAGATGACCATGAGAGATTTTCTTAATAATATAGCTTGACAAGTTTTCCTTATGGTAAACCAAGCATTCATTGATACGAAATGAAAGAATACAAAAAACACATACAAATAAGGTAGACCAAAACTAACTTTAATATTAGCTGTAGTATTGAAACCAAACTGTTGCTCCTATTTTTATTTGATGGATATTTTCAAATTTCAATCTAACAAATAAGAGAGAGTGTTGGTTTATATAATTAAAATTATTCCAACCCATCAGCTAAAACTTTTGAGTTGATTGGTGATTTAATGTAATTCAACACCAATGTTGCAAGATGAAGGGCATTCAATTGTCCCTAGGAAAGAAAAAAAAAACTACAAATCCATGTTGAATTATGTTAAATCACCAATCAAGCTCAAAGCTTAAGTTGATAGGTTGGAGTAAATTTTTAAATGGAGAGGAAACGACTTGGTTGAGATTCGAACTTAGGATCTCTGCTCTGATACCATGTTGAATTATGTTAAATCACTAATCAATCTAAATGTTTAAGCTGATAGATTGTGGTTCGAACATCATTTGACCATGCATTGTGTAGTGCAGTAAAACGTCTGAATGCGAACGTTAATCTTATCGCTTGCCTAGTTTTCTTATGTTGTTATCTTTCTCCTTGCTCTGGTTGCAGTGCTACTATGGCTACTAACAGCTGCTTGCATTAAAACGGGACGACCACAGATTGCAAGAAAAGCCATCGAGCTCGCCGAAAGTCGTTTGCTAAAGGATAGTTGGCCGGAATACTATGATGGGAAGTTAGGAAGATTTGTAGGAAAACAAGCGAGGAAATACCAGACGTGGTCGATAGCGGGATACTTAGTTGCAAAGATGATGTTGGAAGATCCATCACACTTGGGTATGATTTCACTTGAAGAAGACAAGCTAATGAAACCACTGATCAAGAGATCATCATCTTGGACCTGCTGAAAATAGATAGGCCAAAACAAGAGAAAAGAAATGGATAAAGAAGATCGAGGTATCGAAGTCGAGCCGAGTTTTTTTGTTTTCCATTGTAACACTATTCTTTTTACAGTTTGAATGTGTACCATAGCACATCTCCATTATCAAATCTGCAGAGACTTGGCTTTTTTTGGGGGGCTTGAAAAAAAGGTAGTTTATGGCACAAAATTCTGCAAATTATCCTCTGTTGAGATTTTCTCAGCTGCTG
Source organism: Cyclanthera cordifolia (assembly GCA_037832605.1). Taxonomy (NCBI): domain Eukaryota; kingdom Viridiplantae; phylum Streptophyta; class Magnoliopsida; order Cucurbitales; family Cucurbitaceae; genus Cyclanthera; species Cyclanthera cordifolia. The sequence continues at coordinate 5,134,479 of JBBMEG010000001.1, read as the reverse complement.
AATGAATGGTAAGCTTGGCTAAGGGAGAGGTACTTTTCATTTTCAATAAATGGACTGTTGGGATTTTCTTCCCATTCTAAACTTTGTTAATAAATAGCCATTCTCGTCTAATCTTCTTCTTCACTTCCTCTCGAATATGTAGTTGGATGAAGCTTCGATTTTCGGTTATGTATAATTTTTTTTTTTTTTTTACATGGTGCAATGAGAATTCAAACATGGAACTTTTAAGTTTATTACATTTTTTCAGGTTAACTTATTATTTTTTATATTTATGATTGTGTGAGTCAACTTATTTGCAATTTATTCAAGCCGATAATTGTTGGATCTAAATTAGAGTGAATCGAAATATCAATGTAGGTTTTTACAAATAGGAGCTTAGCTTTGGTTTACTTAGATTTTGTGCACTTGAGTTAATAGACTTATTAATTCCACTTGCAATTCTAATATCATATTAGATAGTAGATGATTTTATCTTAAAATTAATTAATTTTGAAATGATTAATCTACCTATTTATTATAACGCGTTGAAATCGATCTTTATCAAATTTCATTAGGATCACCAACAAATGGAGACCCTAATCGTGCTTAAAAATTTACGTCCATAATCAACCTTTCCAAAATCAAACCTCTTAAAATCCACATGGTAAGTAGTAGATCAATCTCAAACAAAAGCATGAATATCCATACTAAATTTCCAAACTGCCCTTTTTAATTTGGATATGTAATAATTATATTAAATATGAATATCCATACTAAATTTCCTTATTTTGATATGCAAACAAAAGCAATGAAATATTATTCTCAAGAGAAAAAGAAAAAGAAAAAGAAAAACCAATAAAATATAATTGATAATAAGGGTTGTTTTAAAATAAAAATAAATAAATAAAATTTGTTGTTGGTGTAGCAAATATTATTTTAATTTATTGTCGTTGGTTTCATTGTTTGAGTGTAATTCAATTCAACGCCACATTTACGGTTCGATAATCGAAATGAGTATTCTTAAATATTTTTATCAAATTTGTACTTAAAAAAAAAAAAAAAAAAAACAATCTTTTACAAATATTTCATTTCATATTGTCTTGCATGATTTATAGTTGATTGTTTTGTTTAATTGATTTACTTCCATCTATCACTTGATTGCTTTTAATAGTTTAACTCAATTGGGTCAATTCCGATCATCAGTCAGTTTTTGGAGTATGAGTGAAATGTTGTACGTTTTCAATTTATTATATATATATATATATATATATATATATAGACACACACACACATTGCATATTAAAATAATTATGATTATTATTAGGGAGCAAAAATATTATTTTGATCCCTAATTTTCACTTTTATTTTATTTTGATCTTTTAAGTTTGAAAAGTTTAATTTTAGTCTCTAAATTTTGAGCTTTGTTTCATTTTAGTCTCTGACTTTGCCCCTTCTAACCGCTGAGGATGTGATGTAGCATGCCGCCTACAGGATGCCTAGTTTGTAGCATGTAGAAGGTGGGTCTCTGATCATAGCGTATAAAGTTGCTATGAGAGAGTCTTTAGTTTCACACAACAACTGTAGACGGTCTATCGTAGACAAGACTTATATACTGAATAGAGTTAGCAAATATTAAGGTGACAACTAGAACATACTAATGCAGTTTTAACTTAACCTTATTGACTTATGTACAAGAATAAACATAAGTCCATTGCAAGTAGGGTGTACAACCACGTCGTTTGCACATCACAACTACAAGTAGTGTGCCGTGGTCACCCCTTGAGTGTGTGTAAACAATGAAAATTCACATTTTTTGGAAAGTTTTGTAGTGCTTTCATTAAATTCGTTAGATTCAAGGGATGAGAAGAAACAATCTAAACCTTCTTTAAAATTTCTTCAACTAACCGTTGTTTTTATCTCTTTTTAAACTCAGTCATTAATGTAATCTCTCTAGTCTAGTAAAAGGTACTCAAAAACCTTTACAGAGTAGAGTAAATCTATTATGACCGAATCAGTATACTTTTTAGCATCGTTTTTACTGAACTTTATATGTTGTTAAGCTATAAATACTTTAAACCTGCTTGAATTATTTTTCAAATAATTTATAAATTTACATCTATATATATATATATATATATATATTTGATTGGTCCTAATGATACTAGAAGGTAAGACATACTAAGATTTGGGCATTGAGAATTATAACACATTTAAAGTAACGATAAGATATTTTATATGCGACTCTCCTATCATTTGATTTATTTATTAGAATTTAGAGTTTAACAAGAGGTGGAAAGATTATAGAAGCAAATGCCAAAATAAAATATTGATAAAGTGAAATGAATAATGTGTTTGAATATTCATATAATATATATAGTATACATAAAATTAAAAAAAAAAAAAAAAAAAAGAAAAGAAAAGAAAAAAAGATTGACATTGAAAAAGCAACATAGTCCAATTACTATATTTGAATTAAAAAAAGAAAAGAAAAGAAACAATGATAAATATATAGAAAATATTTGAAGTTGAAAAAAATTAATGAAAGTGAAATGGAGCAATAAAGCAATATGAGATACGTGGACAAATGAAATTGGTCTCTCAAAAAAGTTCAAAGCACCCAAAAAAGTATATTATTAAAATAAATAAATAAATTAATTAATTAAAAATAGTAATAATTATAAAAAAAAAAAAAAGCAACCAAAGTCCATGGCATGATATGACTTGTCACTCACTCACACAACCATAGTGCTATTGGAGACCACACAAACTCACCCATGACCAAACCCTAGAGAGAGGCTAAATAATAATAATAATAATAATAATAATAATAATAATAAATATTTTGGAGAAAATCCAAACCTTTTTAGTGGTCTAAATAATTTTTTCAAAAAAAAAAAAAAAAAAAGAAAAAGTCTAAATACAATGGTTTATTTTGTTGTTCATGCTTCTAAATGTCTCATTTCTATTGGATACGAGATTTATACTTTTTTTCTATATGAATCGTATTTTAGTGCTTTAATACTTTTTATTTGTTCTTTGTTGACTTTAAATTTTCAAATTTGTATAGAAAAAAACTTTTTTTTAGTTCACATAACTTGAGGCGATGAATTCATGATTAAAAGCACATTTATATTGTGTTGACAGGTGGTCTCATTCGTGATTAATTTTTAGTAGCTTGGACAGCTGGCTTCATGTTGCGTACTCTGTGCCTTGGAGTTTCGAGGATTGTCCTTATGGGACACCTTAAATAGTTGGATTCTGATTCAAACTTTGAATTAAACTTCTAATTCTACTATACCAATTTTTTGTAAGAGTAGTGAAATCTATTGTATATGATGTAATGGATGGTCGGGCTCAACCTCTTCACCCCTCTAGGGGGGAGGGGGGTAACGTACAATATGTCTATTTCAATATTGTCACTCTCCGTTTTAACTTTGGTAGGGGTCACAAATCTTAATAGGCCTCGTGATCCAAATATTATCCTTTAAAGTGCTTAGAAAGTCAAATCATTGTGGTGTTGGCAATTGTTTAGTCGTTTTTGGAATTTTCGTATTTCTGATTTGTTGAGACTTGTGATTTGATCATTTTGATGACCCAATTCTTATCTTGATCTTGATTTTATCTTTGGATGACCACCTTCTGATAAGTAGTTCGGGACTAGTATTGTTATTGTGTGATGTGTCCTCGTTAGTGGGGTTTCCTCGTTTGGGATGCTAGAGTTATATTGGGGGAATAAGATGACCACAAAACCCTACGTAGAGGATGATACAAAGAGAACTCGAACCGCTGATTCGAGTGGATACTAATGCATCACTAATGTCAGTTGGCCATAACAAAATATTTTAACTTTAATCAATTATACACATATATATCTATATATATATACACATATATATCTATATATATATTTATGAAGATTATTTATGAAGATTTTCTTGTTTAAAGAGAGAAAGAGAGAATGGTTCTCATGTCTATTGAGAGATACTTTTGATGTGATTTCACCAATTTTTGTTGACTACTTAAAGGGGATTGTTTGGTTGGATGGAAAAAACTTAGAGAGTTGTAGTGAAAAAGGAAATATAATATTTGGTTAAAAAAAAAAGAAAAAAGAAAGTTAGAATCATAGAAAATGGAATCAAATTAGAATATTTTATTTTATGCCTCAAATAATTGTACTAAGCTGCCTGCCTCTCTACAACTAATTTAACCCATAAATTAAAGAGATCATATTCATATCCTTACCTTTCTCTTTGCAACATTATAATATTAGTTACTACCTCTATCAAATTATTTCCTTTTTTTTTAATTAAGGAATTACTTCTCATTATATTTAGGTTTTTTTTTTTTTTTAATTTTCTAATTTTATGCTTGAATCGAAGTGATTAAAAGTTTATCAATTGAACTGATTGAAAGTTATCCACTCAAAACTGATGAAGAGTAGACAATTTTGTCATTTTATAGAGATTGTATTGTTTTTTTTACCTATGTAATTAATAATTTAAAAAATAAATTTTATTTATGAATTTTTATAATTACATATAATAATAATTATTATTATTATTGCTACTCATGCAAAATCTCCGTGTAAATCTAAAAAAGTTTTTTTTTTTTTTTTTTTTTTTTTGAAAAATCACCTTCATTAACCAATAAAATGTCCAATACAAACATAACATCCGACTACAGGTTAGTGTGTGACCACACTGAAAGGCATAATCGAAACCAGACCAAAGCCACAAGAAATATACTAAGATTTCGATATCGAGACTAACCCAACATCAAGAAATAACACTCTGATTGGAAGACATATATAATACATGTTTTGTCAAGGGTTATTTAAGAAATATGTTTTCTTAAGGGTTATTTAAGAAATATTTAGGCCACCAAGTATCTTTAGGTGGGCTTATAATAATTTCACCTATGTTTAAGCTATCAATTATATTAATATGTGATGGATTAGCTTAATTATAAGCTTTTATTTCAACTGTTTTCAGTCATCTTATGATAAACTTCTATGTTATGATAGCGTTATGTTATCATAACTTGCACCCAAAAATATAGACTTTTAATTAATTTTATTTTATTTTATAATAATATACACTACCTTATGCCACCTCAAACACATCTAATTATTTTTAGTATAATATGTGAGATAGGAAGACTACGAATATTTCGATTGAGATTTAAAGAATATTTAGAATGTGATTTATTTTGAGTATTTAGAAGTAATGATTGTAGTCAAAAATTTGTTTGAATATGATTTTCAAAAGTATTTATAATGAAAATTTATTTTGAATATTTAGAAGTAATGATCAGTAATGATTACAACAAAAAATTTGGTTGGATGCAGTTTTTAAGAGTATTCATAATTATCATTCAGCAAATGAATTTGTTTTGAGTATTTAAAAGTAATAGTGGTAATTTCTTATGAATATTTAGTAAATATTATTTCCGTTCACTTTAACTACAATAACTTAATCACTAATCTCCGATAAATTGTACCGAAAGGTTTAGTAGCGTGAGTGTTAATTTAGTTCAACATCAGCATTATTATGGATTCGATCAATCATGTTAAATTATTAATTAATGAAAAAGTTTTGAATCATTGTTATCTACATGTGAAAAAGTGAATGGTTTTGTAGTTAGAAAACATTGGGATAAAGATTGAGTGAGAAATTTTCATGCACCATCTTTGTTTCACTTTTTCCAACCTATCTTTCACCCTTTTTACTCATTCTATCTTTTTCCATTTTTTTTTGTTTTTTAAAATTACTCATTATTATTTATTTTCTTTTCTTTTCTTAACCCATGAGAGTACAAAAAGTACTTTACCCAAATTTTAGGTCTCTCTTTTTATCACCTTTTTTTTTTCCTTACATTTTTATTTCATTTTTTCTTTACCAAAGTTTCAATAAAAATGAGTGTGTGTGTGTGTATATATATATATATTATATATATGCAATATTACTATATGCAACCTTTTAAATGTTGGGTTTTATTTTCTTTCTTTTTCTATATAACTTTAATAAAGTTTTGGATGTTAACAAGTTAGAGAGCTCATAAGAATTTGAGCAAGATATAGGGTCAAAATATATTCATTGATCAAAAGATAGAATTTTAGGTAAAATTATTAACAAATTTGGTTGTTAATTATGGTTTAGAAAATGGTTCCAATCTATGTCATCATGATTATCTTACAAATTTACGAGAATTTTCTCGGTATTATTTGATAAAAATAATGAGGAATATCTATCTACTAAGTTGTATCGCCCGAGTTTACAATGATTACATGAATGAATTTGAGTTGACATCTGAATGACATATGTTCTTGGGATAAAAGGATCACAAAGAATTGATTTCTACTTCTTATACTAACAAAGTGCACCATACTCCAAATATAGCCATATCGGTGGAATACTCTGGTGTAAAGATGTTAGAACCCCAGAGAAAAATCTGTTTCATAGCTTTATAAAATGGGTATTATACTCTCAAAAAGGAAAGAAGTTTGATCTAGATATAAACTAAACAAATTAACTATTTGAAGAGAGACTTCGACTTTGTTCGAGGAGAACGCAGAGAAGCTTGAATCCTCGAGTGTTGAATGTAGTGACAATAATATCCATTGATATGAGATATTTTGAGTAAAATAATAAACAAAATCATTAAAGATATATTTTTAAAGTGGATAATATCACATTAATATAGAGATTCAGGTTAAGTTGTCATTTTTTAGCTGAATTAGAATTATGAATTTCTCTTATGCTGCAAAGTTTGTAGTTAACTTTATAAATTTATTTAATCTTCCACAAAATTAGTCAAATTTATAAATGTGTTTGAGTTGGCCTTTCAAAAAATTAGTCAAATTAACACTGTTTTCCTAAAATAGCTTAAGTCCCAAAAAAATATTTGTTTTTTTTTTTTAGTAATCTTTACAAAAAAAAAGAATAATAATAAAAATAAATAAATAAATGTTTAAGGAGGAATATCTTTAGAATAGATGACACACCAAAGGGTTAGCATAAGTTAACACATGTCATTTAGAACCATTTTAGTGCATGTATACACAAAAAGGTGAATTAATGCTCCATTTTGCTTTTGTCTAATCATTTTCCCTATTAATGGAAAAAGAAGAAAAAAAAAAGAATATTCAAGAAATTTAATTATATATCACTTCATGTCTAATGTTCATTTTCTTCTTAGAATCTCTTCAATTTTTTCACCGTCTTGCAGGTATCTGCCTTTATTTAGACGACAAATTCTCGTTTAGGTGAAAAAACAAGTAGTAAGCGGGAAAAAAAAAATCTCGACTTAAATAGGGACAAGGACGAGAAAATTATTTATGAATCTTTGTTTCTCTGATCCCGTCTTGATTATATTTATTGAAATGAATATATTTTTTTAATAATTAACTATCAAATTGAAAATTAATATTTATCTTTTATATAAAAAAAATAACTATTTCAGGTTTTATTTGAAAATCTTTATATATATATATATATATATGTATATATATATATGTATATATATATATATGTATATATATATATGTATATAAAAATTTGGTGAAGATAGGTAACGTATTTGATGATGTGAACATCTCTATTTGGTAATTAAACCACTTTTTCAATTCTCTTTACTATTTTTTGTTTAATGTTTGCACTCAACTTGCAATGATTTCTTTATTTGTGACTTTGATGGATCAAAGACATGAAAAGAAAAGCATAGAGAGAAAAAACAAATGTTAAAAATAAAATAAATTAATAAATAAATATATATATATATATATATATAACATTCACTGAGCAAAGGAGTAAAAATGTGGCACCAACTTGCACTAATTTCTTTATTGTGAAAATATATGATAGGTTAAAGACATGCAAAGGAGAAAGAAAATATGTCCTTTTGTTTCCATTTGTAAGAAAAATAACTCTAATAAAATCTTTTTATTTTATTTTATCTTTATTCATAAATAAAATGACAAATTAAAAAAAATATTATGAATTCAAATTTTTGCTATTTCTAAATTATGCTTAATAAATTTTATAGGTAAAAAACATACAAAAGATATTATTATTATTATTATTATTATTATTATTTAAAGTGTCTATTTTAAATATGATTGAAGTTGAATCTCATTTTAAAATAATGTTATATTAATTAAGATATTTAAAAATAATAATATTAATATAATGACTAGTACTTAATTTATATATTCTTCCCTTTTTTTTTTTTTTTTTTTTGTCAAAATGAGCAAAAGTTTTATTAATATGGTGACTAAAAGTTTACCATATCAAAACCTTTAGTTTAAAATAATCACCTACTAAAAAAATTATTATTCTTTTTAAAATTGCCTCCAAGAAAATTTTTTAATTTAAAAATCTTATTCCAAACACTTTTTTTTTTTTTTTTTTTGAAAATTGTTATGAACAAAAATCTTAAAGTTCTTAAAGATCATTTTTAAATAGTAATACTAAAAAAAATTTGTCTACGAGTATAATCGAGCTACCACACCACATAGCCTACCAACCACGATCAAGTCTCGTCATCAACAAAGAAATCATTTCAAACTTTATTTCAAGTGATATTATTAACTTTATTTAAGTTAGTCTCCAAGGGGATGGCGCAGTTGGTTGTAGACTTGGGCTCGAGAGGTGTGCTCCCTCTTTTCTAGACATATCTGTGAGAATTCATGTGCTTGGGAGTCCCTGATGATTAATGATTAAATAAACCAAGATTTTACCATGACATCAAAATTTTAGAGAGACGCGAAAGCGTAAGCCTATGGGGTCGTTTCTGTAATTGGATAACCAGCACCGAAAACCGTCTTTACATTAGATAGTTTGGTGGTTACCCGTGTATAGTGTAAAATAGTTATCTCAAAAAAAAAAAAAACTTTATTTAAGTTAGTTTCTTCTCATATATATAATGAAATCTTTTTTTAAAAAAATTAAAAACTCACAATCTCATTTTATTTTTCTTCAAAAAGGAAAAAAAAAAAAAAAAAAAAAAAACATCTCTAAATAAAATAAATAAATAAAATTCTAATGGTTTCATTTTTTTAAAAAAATTTTTAATTCGTCCATTTTAACCTTTTTAAGTAGGTGCCAACCCGCATGTGATTAAACATTTTCATCCAATTAAATCGTTTCTCTCTAACACACGCACCCACGTGAGACATTGACACGTGTCAATTCATTTCCCTTCTTTTAGATTTTTAATTAATAATGAATAATAATAAACATGACTTTGGATAATCTTTATATTTATTTATTTCTTAGTTGAATATCATATGATAGTATATTACTGTAAAGTTACCAAAAGATCACATGTTATACTAAAAAACAATGCTATAAAATTTCTCCTTTGTGTTTGAATAACCTATCATATTATAATTCTCGACAAAAGTAAATCAGAACAATCTTCAAAATTTCAAACATATCGAACTTCAACCGAGTCTCAAATGCTCGAATGCGCAAAACGCTTTCGAGGTTACAATAATTAGAGTTGAGGACTCGAACATTTAATCTATTGGTCGTCAAATTTATACTAATATTGTTGAGTTATTACTTTAAGTTTTTTTTTTTTTTTTTTTCAAAGCTTAATGCCAATTAAACTCAACTCTTTGTTGTCTCTGGTAAGTATATTCAATCGCCAACATCGACAATTCTGCAACTCCGATTTTCATTTTCACCATATCAACATCACGGCCGAACGATTTTCGATTTTACCATCAACTTCTCTGCAACTGCGGCCACCGACAACAAAGATCATCGATGTTGCCAGACGACGGCGACTTGAGAGAGGTGATTGATCGGTGGCGACAACGATGAAGATGATTTAATGGCGGTAGTGAGTATTTTAAGAGAATTTGTCAAGTGATGAAGAAGAGGGCAAAATTGATATATCTAAATTCTATTTTTAATAAATTTTAATTAAATAAATATATATACCAATTATTTAAATTTTGAATGCAAATATAAATATTATCTAAAAATTGAACATCTAAGAATAGGCGGTAAAAAATTAGTTTAACTATCTTAATTTCTCTTAGTAGGCAACTAATTTCCCAATAATTTTAATTAATTATAGACCTTAAATAGTAAAATTATTCAATACCAAATGAGAAAATTAAGTATCCAAAATGGGAGTACAAGAAGGGTGAGGTAATCAATCAGCTTAATTGAAACTCATTTAATAAGGAATTAATTAACATTTTAATTAATTAAGAAAATCCTAATATTCTTGTTTGCCATTATATAAGTAAATTAATTTTATATATTAAAGATGTTTATGCATTGCTTGAATATTTTCTATGAAACATATTTTTAGTATTATTTTATATAAAAAAGTTTGCTTAAAAAGAAATTCTTATTCTTCACAAGTCTTTATGCAATTATTCCTACTATTTTTACCTTTTTTATTATTATTTCAAAAAAAAAATTAATAACAATATTTAAAGTTAAAGATTTAACTTGCAAATTATTAGTTATGGAGTACCTAATTAATTATCTAATTAAATATTTAATGCCTATACTTTTAATCGAATTGGTTAAGGATACAATTATAAAAATATAATGAATAATTTAAGAAAATGGTAATTAAAGAACTTTCAACCTATTTTATAAATACATGAATTTTTAATAGTTCAATTTTAATTTTTTTTTTCTCATTTTAGTCCTTAAACGTTTAAAGTCTAAATTTAATTCCTAAATTTTTTTAAAAAAACTTTAAATCGCTCCCAATAGAAATTTTAAAGTTAATATTAATCAAAATTAATTTTAATACAGTCAAATATAAAATGTAAAGCCATTTTTTTAATTTATATAGAAAGATGATAAATTTTTTTTTAAAAAAAATTTATAAAGACCAATTTAATTCTTTTTTGAAAATCTATGACCAAAACCCAACAAACTATAAAATTTAGAGATTAAAATTAGATTTTTAAAAGTTTATCGCGAAATAAATTCAAAATTCAAAAAATAAAATTAGACTTTTAAATATTTTAGAACCAAAATAATATCTAAATCTTAAAAAAATAAATAAAATAAAATTGTTTACTTTTTATAAAAAGAAAAGAAAAAAAAGTAAAATTTATCTAATTTTAAAAATAAATTGGGAAAAATTTTAAAAATAAATAAAATAATACGTGTGTTTATCCGAATATTGTTTGGCCAAACAAATCAAACCAACTTTACTTTCCAACCATAATAAAATTACTTTAAGAGAACTTCATACATATTTATAAAATTTAAAGTTAAAATGCTATTTTCATCTCTCAATTTTGCCTAATGTATTTTCACAATTTTAATTTTAATATTTATTTCTATAATAAATTTAAAATAAAAATATATTGCATGATAAAAATATGCTAAATTATAAAAAGTAAACAAATACCTCTAAGTGATGGGATTCTGTCAAAAACTATAAACGTTTAAAGTACTCTTGAACTTAACCATCGTGAATAATTTAGTGGTCAAAATAATTATAAAAAACCAATATAATGATCATTTACTTATTTTCAATTGATTTTCTTCTCATAATTGAATATGCTCAAATTGATCCAGACATGCATCGATTTAAGAAAATAACAATAATTTTTTAACTTAAAAAATCATAGAAAAAATTATTACATTTTTGTTTGAATAAATATGTATGCCTTTTCAAAGATTTAACTCTCTTTAATAAATAAATATACATATATATATATATATATATATCTATATATATATTTCACAAAAATTAATCAACATTTATTAATGTCATGAGAAAGGACTATATAACATTTTTATAAGAGGTGTTATCAATAAATTTTTACAATCTTTTTTTAAATAATCATTATTATTTGCTATTCAATTTTAAAAAATATTAAAAAATAACCCACTAATTTGAAGAAAAATAAAGTATCATAATTAAAGTTAAATATTTAAAAATACAGAGAATAAAGAGGAACAAAACTCAAAATATATATTATTTTAAGGAAATTTTTTATGTATAATAATAATAATAACAAAAAAAATTAGATTAGCATCTCGTTTTAAAAAATTACACGTAATAAAAATTGAGAGGTATGTAGTGCATATATAATTTTTATTTCGTGTACTCGTAGCCTTCGATTAATATCATAGATATTAGTTAAAAAATTACATGTATCTGATAATTTAATCAATACAATAGAATTATCAATACACATATAATCTTCAATCAATGTCACAGATAATCTTCGATTAGTGTTTATATATAATCTTTGATCCATACACAAAATAATTTACAATCATAAAACAATGAATAATATAATCGAAAATATACAACAAAATTGTGATATATATATATATAATATTTATAAATAAATTACCAACTGTTTTTTTTTTTGGATAAATTTGACTCTTCAATAAATGCTTCCCCTTTGCAAACTCGCAGCATTTTGCCTGAATTTCAGCCAACCTTGTAATCTGTTATTTGACAATAACTTAATTAATTAATTAATTTTATATATATATATATATATATATATATATACTGAAGTTGAAGCAAGTTTCCCCCTGTCGTCTGGTGAATCAATGCCCTCTCCCTCTCTCTTTCTCCACTCTGTCCTTGTCTCCAAAAAGTATAAGAAAAGCCTACAATTATATGACCCATAAATTAAATACTTGTTATAATTTGTATTTACATTAATATTAATGTCAAATTAATCAATAATAATGTTTGGATTGAAATTTTAGCGGTATTTAAAATTAGTATTTAAAATTATGATTTATTTTGAGTATTTATAAATAATGATTGCAATCAAAAGACGTAGTTTTTATGAGTATTTATAATGAAAATGTATTTTGAGTATTTAGCAGTAATGATTCAAGTCGTCAAAATCTTGTTTGAAGGTAGTTTTTAAGAGTATTTAATTATGATGAGATTTATTTTTGAGTATTTAAAAGTAACAATTACCATCAAAATCTCGTTTGGATGTAATTTTTTTTAGAAGTATCTAATAGATACTAGTTTGAAATACTCTTCCAGAATCTGATAACAAACACCCTTTAAGATGTCACAAATTCGAGTCTTAATTATATTATATCGTAAATTCAACAAAACAAATTGAGCTTAGAAGAACTTAAATACATTCAAAATATTATAACTATAGAATTAAAAGTTAAAGAACTCATATGCTTAAGCTACAATGAATGGAAGAAAATGAATTAAGAAATGCCAACAAGGCAAATGGCTCAATGTGTGTGTGTGTATATATATATATATATATATATATATATATATTTTTTGATATATTTTCATAATTTTGAATTAACAAAAATTTCGTTTGATTTTTTTTTTTAATTTAAATTTGTATTCATTTCAATTCTCTATGTATATTTTGTTGAGATTATTATGTAAGAGAAACTTCTCTAAGATAAGTAGGTAATTAAATCTTAATCGAATTTCATAAATCAAAACAAGTATTTATAAGCTTTTTTTCAAAGTTTTTAAATACTGGTTTGATTTTTTTTTAAAACACAAGTAGGATAAATCATCAAAGTAATGAAAACAATGTGTGGGTATAATAATTATAGGTTGAAATTTCAAAAATCAAAAAAAATTATAAAATAATTATTAACAATCTCGATCTTAAATTTTTTTTTATTATTATTTTAGAAATTTAAGCTTGTATTTATTTAATCTACTCTTTAAATAAATACGTGAATATTAACCAAATTTCATTAATCAAAATAAGTACTATTTAAAAGTTTTTTTTTTTTAGCTTTCAAATTTTTGTTTGATTGTTAAAAATACTACTATGATGTAGATATTAAAGTAATACGAATTATACGTTAAAATAAGAGTTTATAGTCTTAAATTTCAAAAACTAAAAACTAAAAACAATTAATTATTAAACCCGTTTTCAAAAATGAGATTTAAATTCTCTATCTTAATTTTTATTGAATTAAAAAATATATATAAATTGTAGGTAACTTTCAAACTTAATAACTCTAATATATAGATCATTAGATCATGTGTACGTGTGACATATCTTTTTCACGTTTGACTTATGTATTATTAGTTTTTCTTTATTATTATTTTTTTTTTTAATTTGAAATAAAATAAAATAATGGTCTAAATTGAGTTACGAACATTAAAATAAGTAATATATATCTACCCTATTTTTATTTTGTTTAGGGGATTTATTTATTTATTTATTTTTGTTCTATTTCAAGAATGTGATTAATAACTTTAATTACCCTACTAGACGTATCAAAGACTATTACAAGATGCATTATACATTAATATTTCAAAATTAAGTATTAGGAGTATGTACCTCTCAACTTTAGCCTAATATTCAAGACACGTTATATAAACCTAACCAAAAAATAAAATTAATAATAACATGCGTGAATGCTAACCAAATTCTAAAAAAAAGTAAAATAAGTATTTAAAAACTTTTTTCTAAACTTATAAATCTTGATTCGGTTATAAAATGTAAAATGTAATTATCAAAATAATGGAAGCACATAATTTCAGACTTGATGTTCAAATGCAAGCAAAAAAGAAATATGACGATTAATCATTTTTCTCTAATTAATTATTTTATCTCATATTCTTATTCTTTTAATATCATTCGTTTCCTTGTTCAAAAGTTCTTTAAATGATAATTATTAATTGTATTTGTTCTTAGAGAATCTCAAGTTAGCTGTTGTTGATTGAACATGATAAGAATTCGAGAGAAATTTCGCTTCTTGAGAACTCTAGTCTACAATCGTTATTATCAATCTTAAAAAATTGTCGATGACATAAACTTCGAGATTTTTTTTTTTTTTTTTTTTTTTTTTTTTAAATTTGGTTGTGACATAAATTTATAGATAATGTATATCTTTTTATCTCTCAAGTTCCAAGGGAAAATTAAGAGGTGTTTCCTAAGCCCAAAAATAGGCATTTTCCCTCCAAAGGCAAAGTTGTGTGTGTGTGTGTGTCAGAAGAAAAGCCAAAGTTGGAAAGAATCACCAAAAATAATGACATCCACAAAAGAAAAAGAAAAGAAAATAAACTATTAAAAGAGTTAGTGCTCTCAAGCTGCAAAAAAAGAAAAATAAATTAATTAATATAATTATTATAATAATAACTATCAGATATGATTTTGCCCCTTAAATTTTGAAGTTTGTTTTACTTTAATCTCGTAATTTTTAAAAGTTTAATTTTAATTATTGAACTTTGTCTCTTCCCACAATTTACAAAAATATATATATAATAATAATAATTAAAACATTTTTAAGAAAATTGTCACTCTTACGTAAAATTTTCACATTATATTGTATTATAATTATTAACATTATTAAAAAAATTCGATTAATATTGATTTTAAATTTTTATATAAACCATTTTTTTAATTATAAAGATTAAAATTTAGAATCAAAATCTATCGAAATTTAAAATTTAAAGGCAAAATAAAATAAACAGAAAAGTACAATGGATGAAAACGATATTTTATCTTAGTGTAGAACTTACCTTCCTATGTCTTACACATTAAAAAAATTCTTTCAATGAATATTAAAAATAAAAAATAAAAAATAAAATATTTGCAACATTAAATGTGTCAAATCGCATTAAAGGAGAGTTTTTTTTTTTTTTTTTTTTAATTTCGTAAGGTATGAGTGTTTGTCTCCTTAGTCATAACAGATACAAATTTTTTTATTTTAATAATAATAATATTAATGTCACAAAACTAAATTTTTAAAAATTCAAGAACTAAAATTAAACAAAACCCAAAATGGAATCAAAACGAGCATAGCTTAACCGATACTAGTGATGCATTTTACATTTATTGGATAAATGGTTCGAGTTACCGTAATGTAGCAATGTACGGTTTGTTGTCCTCCTCCCCTAATTTGTATTAAAAAAAAAATATATTTTATGATAATAATAAATAATATAATAATAATGTTTGGTTATTATTTGTGTGTTAGCTTCGTAGAGGTGCCACGACACTAAACTCCACTCTCCCTTATACCTCTTTTACATTTTTGACGTGTCATGCACTTTGATTTATTATATTATATGCTTTTTTTCTTTCCCTTAAATACCCTCCATTCTTTACTCTTTTCCTCCTTCTCCTCATACCCTTCCTTCTTTCTTTTTTTTTCTCTTTTTCTCTTCTTTTTTTTCTTTTTTCCTTCTTTCTCTAATTACCAATATTTTGTGTTATTTTCATTTCTAATTTCATAAAAATTGCTAATTGGGGCTTGATCTTCTCCAAAAATGCCTTCCTTTCTTCCTACTAAACATGCCTCTAATCTTCACCTTCCTTCTTCTCTCACCCTCAAGGTAAATCCATTTGTTTTTTAATTTGAATTCGATCTGTAATTTAACATGATTCAACGTAATATCACAATAAAAATCGTGTCTGAAATTTTTACTAATAAAATGAGAGCAATAGTTTTGTTTTTTTTATTACGAAATATATTTATCGTAAATTCGTAAGAAATTAATTTTTATTAAATCAACGTCATGAATTTAATTTACTTTTTTTTTTTTAATTTTTTGAACACTAAGCAATCTATAATAGTCAATGTTATTTAACAATAATAAATTATGAAGAGTAGAGAATTTAAATTTATAATTTCTTGGTTTTTTTTTTCTTTTTTGAAGAAATATAATTTATTGGTTATAAGAATAAAGGCTATAAGAATAAAGGTTAATCATCTATTGTTTTGGTTTTGTTGGCAAGGAAGCATTGGTTGATATAGTTGAGTTTATCTCAATTTATCAATTATAGTTTTTTTTTTTATTTAATAGGGAGGTTTGGAATTTTGCATTTAAGTTATTTTCAAAAATATATATATATATTGCATTAAAGCTTTGATTGATTTTTTTTGTTTTTTTTTTGTAATTTAACACGATTCAAGTGAGGGTGAATTTCACCTTCAAAACCTAAAATACATAGCTTTTTAAAAATTTTAAATTTTAAAATTTTTTTTGTTAATTTTTGTTAATTTTTAAATTTAAAATTTTTTTTTGTTAAGTTGTGTTTGTGTGTTGTAGTTTGTAGATGTGAGTTATCAAGTGAAGATGGTGGACAAGAATGGAAATGGATTCGGAAGAATTTTGAACTGCGGGTCGGACCGGGCGGCTGCGGCGGCAACGACGGCGACGGCGGTTCGAGAACGGAATATTCTTCACGGACTAACCGGAATGGTGTCGCCGGGAGAGATTTTGGCTATTCTTGGGCCGTCGGGGAGCGGCAAATCAACTCTTCTCAATGCTCTTGCCGGAAGATTACAGGCAAGTTTTTTTATTAATAATTACTAAAATAAAAACCATAGAAATTCATATTATAATTTCTTTTTAAAAATAAGTTTTTCTTTTTTTTTTTAAGGTTTTTTAAAATTCATTTTGATTATATTTTTTTTTTAATATCACATTTATTAAATTTGTTTTTTTTTAATAATAGTGATGGAAGCTTTAAAAGTTCTTAAATACATTTAAGATTTGGGTTGAACGATGTCCATCTCCTTTTTTTTTCTTTTTTTTTTTATATAAATTTAGAAAATAATTACAAACCTTCGCTATTAAAAAAAATAATAATAATAAATATAGATATTGTCACATATTTATAATGTAATTTTAAAATATATATTATAGATCTTAATACTTTAAAATTTGTGTATATTTATAATTATTTTTATGGAAAGATTGTAATCTTTACATTTAATTTATATTTATGTCAAAAAAAATTACTATTTATTTTCCATAATTAAAAACCAAACAATATTCCCAAAGATATCAACAATTTTTTTTTTTTTTAAGGCTAGTTTACTTGTTATGGATTTATATTAGATTAAAATAAATTTCAAAATTTATAAAAAATATTTAAATTACAACAAGAATTAGAATAAATTCCAAAACTATATTATTTTTGGTGAGTAAAATAATATTGACGAACCTGATCTTGATGGTGAACATCAGGGCAACGGTCTAACAGGGTCAGTGTTAGCCAACGGTCGAAAACTAACGAAATCCGTACTCCGTCGAACCGGATTCGTAACACAAGACGATGTCCTCTACCCGCACTTAACCGTCCGAGAGACGCTAATATTCTGCGCTCTCCTCCGACTACCCCGAACGCTAACAAAGCAAGAAAAGATCGCGGTGGCGGAGTCGGTGATCGCGGAGCTAGGGTTGACGAAATGCGAGAACACGATCATTGGCAATGCGTTCATCCGTGGGGTATCGGGTGGAGAGAGGAAAAGAGTGAGCATAGCGCACGAGATGCTGATTGATCCAAGCGTATTGATATTGGACGAGCCGACGTCGGGGCTGGACTCGACCGCGGCGCATCGGCTGGTGACGACGATGTCGGGGTTGGCTAAGAAGGGGAAGAGCATAGTGACGTCGATTCACCAACCGTCGAGCCGGGTTTACCAAAGCTTTGACTCGGTTCTTGTGTTGTGCGAAGGGAGGTGTTTGTATTATGGTAAAGGAAGTGAAGCAATGAGTTACTTTGAATCTATTGGTTTTTCACCATCTTTTCCCATGAATCCTGCTGATTTTCTGCTCGATCTTGCCAACGGTACGCATTAATTTAATTTTTTTTTTCTTTTTTTTTTTTATTAATTCGTATTAATTTACCTTAATTCAACCGTTTCTACTTTTGAATTTAATGAATGCTTTTTTTATTTTTCATTATTTAATTATAAAAGATTTATTTTTCATTTCTTCTTATCATATCAAAAAATGTTACTAATTTTTTTTTAATTTAATAAATAAATTATATTTTATATTATTGAAAAAATCTAATATTATAGTGGGTTTGGATATTGGTAAAAAAAAAAATTTAAAGTGGAAGAGTACCTATTTAATAAACTATAATTGATGTTTGAATTAATTGGGGTTAGCAATTTTTTTTTTAATATATATTTTTATTCAATTAATATATATATATATATATATATATATATATATATATATTCTTGTTTTATTGGATTAATATTTTGATTATTTATTGAGTACAATGGAACCATGGCAGCCAAAGGTTTCCTATGGCGGTGAAGTAGTATTTTTTTTAATGTTTAATAATATATTTTATATTTTTCATTTTTTATTATCTATTTTTTTGGGTAAATTATAATTTTAGTTTTTATGGTTCGATGAAAGCTAGAATTTAGTCGTTATGGTTTTAAAATTTAGAACTTAGTCCTTATAATTTGAAAAAATTTACAATTTAGTCTCTATGGTTTGATAAAATCTCTGTCGTTCGTAATTGTTGATGAATAAAATACGTAGAAATTAGTTATTTTGTGTTTAATGATGAGAGTGTGAGATAAGTAATTAATTTAGAAAAAAAAAATTTATACATTACATTTACGTACTTAATTCGTCTACGATTTATGAATACATCTCCAAATCATAGAGACAAAATTCTATATTTCTCCAAACAATAGAGACTAAAGTTTAGATTTTTAAATCATAAGAACTAAATTTATAAATTTTTTTTTAATATATGCTTAAAAAAAACCCTACATATTTGGTAATAATTAATACATGAAGATATCATTTTGATTTTTGTTTTCTTTCATTCACCTATTTATTATTGCTTTTGATTTTATTTGCCTTTTTCCCTATTTTAAATTTCTTTTCCAAACTTAGTGAGTAAATTAGTGGATAGAGTGATTTCTTATTGCCTTTTTGGCAACATCCACTAGGAAACTTTAGGGTTTCTTTCCCATTCTTTTGAAAAAAAAAAAAAAAAAAAAAAAAAAATCTTTTCATTTTTTTTATTATTATTATTTTATTATTTTTTTTGATTTATGGGTAAACATTATTAGTCTTGAATTATTATTTTTATGGACAACCATTCTCCTTAAAGTTTGTTTTCTCCCTAAAAAAAATCATTTTCCACATAAATACCCAAAAATTAATTAAAAAGAAAATTGAGGTATTTATTTATTTGAGTATAAAAGAAAAATTGAGGTCTTTATTTATTTAGTGTTAGCTAGTTATTAATTAGGAAATTTAATAGTGAGTTTCGAGACCGACAACTCGATTTTATGAAATATCTACATTAATTCAGTAGATTTCCTTTGACTTCTTGTTTTTATGTCTTTTTTATTTTTATTTTTTATAAATAAATAATATATTTTTATTTATTATTTTTTAAATAAATATATATTTATTTATTTAATTAATGAGTGAGATGAGGATTAAAAAGCAAGTTGTGAGAAAACATAAATGGATGTTGAAGCCTGAAATGACCATAAAAATAGGAGATTGGCCCACCTCATTAAAATGCTAGCTGTCAAAATAGTTTCAAAATTATTAATTTTTATTTGACTTAGTCATTTTTCAATAATTTTCTCTTTTTTTTTTTAATTACATACATTATACATATGCTACATTTTAAGCATTTAATTTGAAAATTAAGTAATTTGGTTTAAGTTATTGATAAATCTCATTTTATTTTATATCTAAAAAATAGCTAAATGTATTTTTAAAATGAAAAAAAAAAAATGATGTAATTCATAATATTAACTAAATATAGATCACTATAACCACAATATTGTAAGGAAAAAAATAATAATAATAATTGTGAGAGTGGGGGGTCATAAATTAGATACCCTTAATTACAAGGTAATTGATATTAAATAATATAGATCACATGCTCTTGGTATTGTTAGAGGCTTTTGTTGTTTTCTTTTTTTAGTGTACTCGAGCTAATCACGCATGTCCCTAGACCAGCCATCAGGAGATATAGGATTTGGAGGGAGTATACCTAAAGGCTTTTGTTTTTTTGTCCTCAAAAAAATATTTTTTTATAAACAAAATAAAATTTCTTTAGCATAAATCTTTTTTTTTTTTTTTTTTTTTTTTGCTTTTTTCTATTGAATAAAAACCTCTACTTTTCTTTTTTTTTTTTTTTTTTTCCCTCCCCCACTTTTGAAAGGGCTTCATAAACATCAATCTCAAAAATCTTTTATTTTTGTGGAGGATGCATTGGGCACTCTACCCCATATGTCTAAAGCCATAGAGATCTCTCTAGAGTGAAAGAAAAGGTGTTTATTTGACTTTATTCTCTTCTTTCCTTTTTCTTATTGTTTCTATGGGTGAAAAGGGTACAAAACTTTAGGGTAAAATAATAGTGTAGGTTTGTTTTTCGTGGGAGAACAATACAGATAACCACTACTTTTTAAAAATCACTCGTTTGAATTTGGAGTAAACAATCATTCATCAAATCCTCTATCAAACCAGTTCATCAAATTTCACGTTCAATCACTATTAGCATCAATTCCGAAATAAGTAATTACTTACTCAATTACTATTATCATCAGTCTCCAGATAAGTATCTAACTACCATTAACTCCTTCACGTCCACTTCACTCTTTTTCTACCAAAGAATCGAAGACATATATTTAATTTATATATAGTATGTGCCTTTTGAGTTTCAACATTTCATCAAATTTGGAACACTATGATTGTAAAGTGTAAGGATTTTAATTAGTGGGGTGGGAAAGATTTTTAGAGATTTTTACTTGGGAATTTTAAGTGCATGATGCATCACCCCTCTTGGTTAAGTTAATTAGTGATTAAAGTTTTAACTCCATTTTTTTTTTTAAAAAAATAAATCTTTTAACCTTTAGAATCAAGGACAAAAATTGTCATTGAATAAAAAATGAAAAGTTTTTTTTTTTTTCGAATAAATTGGGGAAGGAGGACAACATACCCTACATATATAGAGGCATAACGGGGACTCGAACTACTGATCGAGTGGATGCTAATGCATTACTAGAGTCATTTAAGAGAGTTTTTTAATGAAAAATTCAAACTCATAACTTTGTAATATATGAATACTTACGAGTCTACATCTACTTGAAGTATCTCGTTGGCGATAGAGTTTTTATTTTAGCAATCATATGAAATTTAAACTAACATTTTGATGAAGTAATTAAGAAAAATTTAAGGGTAACACTTCAATGATATTAATATATTGAAATGAACAAAATAACATTGTTGGTTATGTTTTGAAGAATATAAAAGCATTATAAAATAAAATAAAATACTAACTTGAAAGTAATAATAAATGCAAGTGGCAAAGCTGTTGGAAAAGATGATTCAACCAATTTCTCTAGTGAGCCCCCATTTCAAATCTTTCCCTCATAACCAAATATCTTAATTACATAATATTTATATATATATATATATATATATATATATATATATATATTTTTTTTTTTTT
>JBBMEG010000001.1:5054405-5112196 GCA_037832605.1 Cyclanthera cordifolia | reverse complement strand
GGGGGGGGGGGGGAGGGAGGGGGTTTTTTTTTTTTTTTTTTTTTTTTTTTTTTAATCTTTATTCTTCTTTTCCTTCTTTCTATTTTCTCAAATAATTGAACAATTCTCATAAACAAAAAACCAAAGGGTGTATAGTCCCTACTTCTCATTAAGGTTGAAAATTATTAATAAATATTAGACCCTTTAGTCAAAAGTTTTGAGAATATGGTCCTTGTTGACCTTTTCTTTTTATATTAAATTTTTGTTTGAAACATAATATCTTATTAGGCTTCTATCTACCTCTATATATATATATATATATAATAGGATGATATTCGGATACTAGATATAAATTAAATAATCTTATATTTATTAGATAAAAAGTAGTGATTGTGGCTTATGCCGAGTTTTTTTTTTTTTTTTCTGATAAATTTTATGGAAGAAACTTTTCATGTTTGTTAGATTTAAGTTCTAAAATATAATTTCAACTAAAATGATTTTTTATTCATTTTTTATTTTTGATTTAAAAACTTTAGCATAAAACAATTATTTCAAAATTTTATTACTTTACTATTTATATTTTACCTATTTGATTTTAATTGATTTATCAATCTATTTCGGTCACATCATCCGACTCTTTTCACTCTTCTTATTCGCCTCTTAGACGAAACATAAATTTGTGGTCGACCTAACCTTTCATAACCGATAGACACATAATAATGTTGTCTCGAAAAAGAATTCAATAATCTCGATTATGAATGGACCCGACCTAAAATAATCTTGATTTATGTCTTTTTTTTCTCTTTCTCTTGCCCTATCTCTTTCACACACACATATCTAACTTTAGACACATGAGATGTAAATTAGACCCTACACGTGTAGGGTTGAGATTTTTTGCAGTACTCCCATTGGAATATAATTGTAGGGCATAATGATAGCATTTTTTTTTTTTTTAGAGTGTTAATTGCAAGCCGTGGGCCGCCCAAAATGGTTGGTGGATGGCACCATGAACTAGTGGAACCAACAATGACTATTTTTATTTATTTATTTATTTATTTTTACTTTTTGTCTTAAATTTGTTTTTTTTTTTTTTTTTAAATTAATATTTTTTTAAGATGGTGAATTTTTTTATTATGGGAAAAAAATATTTAAATAATTGAATAATGGGAAACATTTACTTTTAAGAATCTACACGTGCATGCATTTGCTCTCTTTTAATTGCTTTAATTTTTAAAAAGTGTTTTTAAAGAGTTTCTTTTTATTTTAAATTGTTTGAACCACCAATTGAAACATTCCAACAATATACTCTTATCCAAACGCACTCAACTTAATTACTTTTTTTTTTTTTTTTAATTAGTATTGAAAGATTGGTTATTTCTTTTATTTATACCCTTTTATACATATTAATACATTATGTATATAAAATATTATTCATATATAATTAAAAAATGTGATTTTATCCATTTTTAATGTGATATGAGTTAACTCAAAAAAGCATAGTTTTATCACTTAATAAAATCCCTCCATTTTAAATGTTCTTAAATTAATCTCTTTGTTTTTCCTTTGTTGGTAATTTATCTGAAAATTATAGATTTTAAGCAAAATGCATTGGATATGTGAGAATATTTGTTACAACTTTTTAAATTCAATGGTTAAGAATGTTTAGTTGTTGTTTGAGAATAATGTTGAATAAAATATTCTCTTAAATTTTCATTTAATAAGTTTTGTAAACCGTTGGAAATAATTAATATCACTCGTGAATATGGTTGGTGGCGTGTTGGCTTGTTTAGTTCATTGTATTCTAATTTAACTTAGTATTCTGTGTATAGAATTTGTGATCTTCCCTTTGTGTGAGAGTTTGAATTCGATGATGATAAAAAAAAAAGTGTATAGTGAAATTGGTTATGTTTGCAATTTTGATGGTATGTGAAATTTTAGAGCTTGAATTTGAACTCTTTTCTTGTGTAGGTGTGTACCAAATTGATAGCACAAGTGAAGTGGACAAACCCAACATGAAGCAAACCCTAATTACTTCATATAACACTCTTTTGGCTCCAAGGGTTAGGGCGGCTTGTATGGAAACATCAACTAGGGAAACGATGTCACTCAAAACTATGTCGTTGGATCATAAATCAATGAATACTTTCAAAACTAGTCTTGTCTCGTGGTGCTACCAATTGAACATTCTGCTCCAGAGAAATCTCAAAGAACGAAAACACGAAACTTTCAATGCCTTAAGGGTCTTCCAAGTTATCACCGCAGCAATGCTGGCTGGATTGATGTGGTGGCACTCTGATTTTCGAGATGTTCAAGATCGCCTTGGCCTTCTCTTCTTCATTTCCATATTTTGGGGAGTTTTTCCTTCATTTAATGCCGTCTTTGCATTTCCTCAAGAGCGAGCAATTTTCCTTAAAGAACGATCTTCTGGCATGTACACACTCTCATCGTATTTCATGGCTAGAGTCATAGGAGACCTTCCCATGGAGCTCATCCTCCCAACAATCTTCTTGACGGTGACATATTGGATGGCTGAGCTGAAACCAGATCTAATTTCTTTTCTCTTGACATTGTTGGTCCTCCTCGGTTATGTGCTCGTATCGCAAGGGCTCGGCCTTGCATTGGGCGCAGCAATCATGGATGCAAAACAAGCTTCCACCATAGTAACCGTTACGATGTTGGCATTTGTCTTAACCGGAGGGTTTTACGTGCACAAAGTACCAACGTGCATGGCTTGGATCAAGTACATTTCAACGACGTATTACAGTTACAGGCTCTTCATCAACGTGCAATATGGTACTGGAGAGAAGATGTGGTCGTTACTCGGTTGCTCCCGACACGGAATCAAGCATGCAAGTTGCAAATTCGTGGAAGAAGATGTGGTAGGGCAAATTAGCCCTGGATTAAGCATTGGAGCTTTGCTATTTATGTTTGTGGGTTATAGATTATTGGCATATTTGGCTTTGAAACGCATCAAATAGAACAACAACAAAAAAAAGGAGGAGGAGAAGGTTTGTTGAGCCAATGAAGCTGCATTGCTTGTTGACAAACTTCAAAAACAAAATTTCACTAACCATTTGGTTCACAACTAATGATGATTTGGGTAAATGTAAATAGCCAAGATGAAGTTTATGAATGTTTTTTTTTCTTACTAGCAAGAAGCCAGCTCTCTCTTTTAGTACCATCCATCAATAGATTTGAATAAATAATTCTTGACAATTTCAATGAGAATTAAGCTTATGTTTTGCATTATTTTTTTGTATTTTTTTAATTTGGTTCAAAGTGTTAATGCAGGTCAAAAGACAAAATTAGATAAATCAAAACAATTTTGATTACAATAGATATAATATGTTTTATGGGAGTGACCGAACTTTAGTTCATGTGTACTCTAGGATACTTGAAGAATTAAGAATCTTGACGTGTTTGTGTTTCACGTTATTAATGAGCTATTATAAATGAAGTTTCATGAACTCATATTCAAACAAATGCTTCTAAAATAGTTATTTTATTCACTTATTTCTAATTACTCAAAATAATAACTCGTTCTTATTAACTCAACTACTTGAAATAGTTATTCATTTTTAATCATTCATTTCGAACCTTCCATTTAAAATCTTCCGAAAATTTACCTAATTTAACCGCATCCAAACGAATCATTGTCTACAATCAATGAACGAAAATTATCATCCAAACGAACTATTAAGTACAATCTCTCTAGTTTTAATTTATAATCACTTGTCTAAATTAATCTTCCACTTATTAATGAGGGTGTCAAAAACTTCTAGAATGATTACAAGAAAATGAAAATAGATGAGAAATATGAAAAGAATGATTATTGAAAAGAATAATTATTTATGTTTGTAAAAAAATGACGACGAAAAATAATTGTGAGAATGATAAAAATTAGTCGGGATGAGAATAAAAAATGATTATGTGAAAATTAAAAAAAAAAATTGAGATTATAAATTATAAGAAGAATAAAAAGTGGTTAGGAAAGAGAATAAAAAGTGATAATAATAAAATGAAATTATAAGAAGAAATAATGATTCTCAGAGGTCTCTATTTAACCACTTTCTCAATCTCCCCCAATTAACCTCTTTGCTACAAATATCCCTATGTGAGATTTCTCCTCAAAACCAAGATAATTGATCATTTCAAAATGGCAACCATATTAGTCCTAACTAACAACACTGTGCGTAAGTTCGAAAAGATACACGCCCCCCATGACGAAAACTTTTAAAGCCTCCTACCGAAACTTCAAAAGAATTGTCTACAAAAGAGCAGCTTCATAAGAAAAGACTTAGGTTCTTCAAGATATGCTCTTCTTAAAGATGTCAGGTTCAAAACTCGAGTTTATTTCACATATCATCTATTCCAAGTGGGATGAAACTTCAACCCTGCACATTTCATATAGTATCCAAAATCCGTAAAACATAAAAATATATCATCTATTAACTTTCAATATAAATATAAAGAATAATAACATGATCTATAACTTTAGTTTAGAAGTAATTATGAAAAAAAAAAACATAATTAATTTCAATAATACTTGCGCTCTAGATAAGGAAAAAACATAATTAAAATAGGAAAGGAAACTAATGCTGAAGATATAAACTCCAAACAGAGTGAAAACAAGAACAAAAGTAAAGAAAAATACAGAAGCCCAAAGAAGTGAAGAAATATACCCTTTTTAAGATTTTAAATTTACAGAAATATCCATCGACGTTGATATTTAATCATAAATTTGAAATATTTAATCATAAATTTGAAATCTACATCAATATTTTCATACATGGATCCAAATAGAAGTGTTTCAAAGTTCAAACGCAGGAGAAGAAACACACACTCTGCTACATTTCTAAATTAAGCTAAGCACTGAACAAGAGTAGCGTAAATAAAATAATACCGTTGTGCTCTCACCCCTTGAATTGCCATTCTCTGCGGCACATGGGGCAATGAGCTTGAGATGTCTGTGAATTCACCCATTTTAAGATGCAATGAAGATGGAAAGCATGGTTGCATACACCCCAAACTGTAAATAGAGAAAAAAACATAATAAGTTCAAAGAAAAAGAAACGTTTAACAAAAGATGAGTTCAATCCAGTCACTGGTCACCGCCTTCCGACAATAGTCAAGGTGCACGTAAGCTAATCTAGCTGGACAGTTATTGATATAAAAATACATTTAAAGGGAAATGAATTTTGTTTTTTTTCCTGATAAGAAACAAAACAGTTGCATTGATTTTATGAAAAGTTGCATCCTATCGAAATTTGAAACATCATAAGAAACTATGCCCCCTGATATTAAAGTGGTTAAGTCATAGTTACAAAATGGGGATATTGGGACACCAATATAAGGCCATGTAAAACACTGATCGACACGATAGAGATTCGAACTTAAGACCTCCTGCTCTGATACCATATTGAATTATGTAGATTACTTCGAGAAATCCTTGAGGTGAAAACATCACTGAACAACCTGTTGTTTCACTCTTTCCAGCAGTTCCAAAGAAAGGCGTAGATAATGTTGAGCCATAAAGTTTCAATATCTCCTTTGAAAGAATGCCCCATTAATGATATTCAGAAGAGATACGGAGCACTGTTTGGTGATGGAGTGGACCATCCAAAAACAGAGAGGATAAAATCCCAGAATCTGGAAGAGAGGCTGCAAGTCATGAATAAATGTTGCTGGGATTCATTCTCTTTATAGCATATTAAGCAAACAGAGGGCTTTAGAGCTGTTCTATCAAACTTCCTATGGAGGATGTCATTAGTGTTGACAGCTGCCTTGGTAAGCTCCCATACAAAGAACTTTACTTTCTTTGGTTGTGAAC
The DNA here is from genome assembly GCA_037832605.1 of Cyclanthera cordifolia. NCBI lineage: Eukaryota > Viridiplantae > Streptophyta > Magnoliopsida > Cucurbitales > Cucurbitaceae > Cyclanthera > Cyclanthera cordifolia. The sequence goes on along the minus strand of JBBMEG010000001.1, from coordinate 5,106,387 downwards.
CTTCCCACGGCATAATATAGAACTCACGGTTATGATGGCTAGGTGGTAAAGATGAAATCTTCTTATACAGAAGAGAGCTGGTTGAAAAAAGACCAGATACCTCTAAGGTCCATGACCCTGAATCATCTTCACCATTCAATTCGATTTGGTCTATTAATGTGAAAAGAGTGGCCCATTCATCTGCCTCGACGACATTCAAGTTTCTTTTTAGGGGAAAAATCCTGAAGACAGAGCTATGGTTGATAATTTTATTGATCGACACATCTTTGTTACAAGCCAGTTGATACATGAGTGGAAACCTATCCCGAAGAGCAATCCCATCCGACCAAACGTCCTCCCAGAACAAGATCCGGTCCCCTCTGCCAAGCTTGTGAGCAACATGATTGTAGATTAAGGCTTAAGCCACAATGCTTAGATGTCTTTCCAGGGTCCATTGGCAGCTTATAACGAGAATCCCCCAGGACGCTTGGACTCTATCAATCCCCTATATTTGTGCACAATCACCATCCTTAAATCAACTAATTCTGAGCCATAACGCCAATGCCATTTAGCAAGCATAGATCGGTTCTTAAGCTTAGGGTATCCCTAGACCACCTTCTTCAATCAGTGTCTTAATCGTATTCCAACAAACCATGTGGCTGAGACTCTGAGAGAGCTTACTCTATTACCCCTCCAAAGATCGTCTTGATAGAGCTTTTCGTGGATAAGCATCCTACTGAAGCAATCGACAATTGGATTGCACCTAGTTCTTTAATAATTTCTGTTAAAGGAATATGAAATAACTAATCCAGATTTAGGAATCTATTAAAACACACCATCTATTAAAACACGTCGCAACCTATATTTTCTTGAAAATTAGAGAACGAATACGATGGTATTACGAGCTCACTTGCATGTATGTGATTGTGAGAATTTAGAGATGTCCACAGGGCGAGGCTGAGGAATGGCTTCCCATCCTTGTTCAAGCCACCAAAATTATTTTTCGTCCCCGCAAAATTCATCGTTTTTCACGGGGAACGGGGCGGGGACTCCCCTCGGGGAATTGGCAAGGAACGGGTTCAAATTTTTTCCATTTAATTTTCTTTATCTCATTTTCTAATCTTAATTTTTGTAATTATTTTTTTAATTAATATTTTCAAATGGTTAATTTTTCATGAAAAAATATATATTAATTTTTAATTATATAGTTAATTATTAAAGAAGATATACATATGAATAAATATTTCTACAAACAACAAAATTATAACTAACGATTAAATTGGTAAAAATAGAAAATTTTAATTTTTCAAAAGAAAAATGTAAAGAGGGCGGGGATCGGGGACATGGGGATGGGGAATACATTTCATGTCCCCGTCCCAGTTACATTGAGGCGAATTTTTCCTCCCCGCTCACTCTCTCATCATCCCCCATCTAAACAAGTGAGATATGTATATCTTAAGGCAGTGCAAATCATCTGAGCTAAACTGTGAAATGGAATGTGGCAATGGTAAGAAGAAAACGGTAGTTAACTCACTCAATGGGCAATCATCCCCAGGGAGTTTGCAGTCAGGGCAACAACCATCAAACGCCATCCTACAAATACCACATGTTTCATCTTGAGCATTCCATGTCCATGATGCAACAGCATGCCACCTATATTTTACAGAAGGGATGAAATTAACCGAGGTCAAGCAAACGATTAAATTGATCATAATCAACAGAAGGAAATATAAGAAAAGAAAAATCAAAACGTACTCTTTTTGTATCCAAACATAAGTTTGCGGAGGGCATCTGAGTCAAGGAAAATCTAGTTGCATATACAGTTGACTACAATATACCATTTCTAATATGTGGATGCAGAGGAGATATTGTACAACAGGATTAAGATTAATGTAACGTTGTTCGTCATATTCATTGAACGATCATATTTGATCTCCAAACTTGAAAACATATGGATTAATAAATTCATTAAAACGTAACTACCCTTTTTTTCTCTGACACCAAGAGAAAAAAGCCCAATAGAGACAAATTTTGCTGCCTTACAACTATGAATAAGAATAAGGAAAACAGGGTCAATCAATCAAGCAGCAGATATCAAGAGAATGGACATAAAAACAGAAATGCAATGGATACGCAAAATTTTTACTTTCATCTCCGCCTCAAAGGAAGCCAAAACCTATCAAGAAAAAAGGTATAAGTTAATTGAAAATGACACGCATGAAGTAGTATCATTACAAAAAAAAAAAGGAATTCCATCGAAGAAGTCTATTGACAAAAGTGGAATTGGTTCCAGGGAACTGCCTCGTTGGTTTGGACTTAGGGCTACCAAAGTATGCTCCCTTAGAGGTCTCATGTCTCAGGTTTTAGACCCAGCTTAACTGTAAAATTTCTCGTAGTCCCTCATATTCAGGATTTATGACAGGCATAAGCACTTCCAGAGTATAAGGGAGAGAAGTTCGATTCCCACTCAAAACAAAAAGATAAAATTGGAAAATTGGTTTCATTTTCAGGTAGAGGAAAGATAACAGCACAAGGGAAACAGCATCAGCTTTTAGTATTGTTATGTTACCTAAACTTCTTACATTCCAAATTGTCTTTATTATGGCTTCAAATATCTCTCAAAACTTCTTAAGAACCCACTCCGCAGAAAAATTTTGTCCTTACATTTATTTTCCTGTGTAAATGCTAAAAGGAATTCACTGAACTTAACTGATACAATCATCGCAGTGTATATAGCAACAGAAAAATAAAAGTCACAAAAAAGAAAAAGAAGAATAAACAACAAGATGAAGAAAACAATACGGCCATCTAGGTCATCAGATAAACCAATCTCACCACATTACACAAGAATAATCAATCCTTGTTTTTAATTTTTGATAAAAAAAAATTACCGGTTTTCAGATCTATATACAAAACAGCAAAGTTTCAACACTCGATAAACTGACGATCTTCACTTACTTAAATCAGTAATTGGATGATAAAAAGATAGATCATACCGATAAATGAGCATATAATACCTGGATGAATTCGCAAACACTTCAAAGAATCCAAATCTCTGTTAAACCCTAATTAGAGTTGTTGAGAACAAAGACATATGGAATTCGGATTTGGGAGAGTACCGTTCAGAGTGAGGCAGCGGCTGCAAGGGGTATGCAAGTGGAATTCAATTACCACGATGAAGAAGAACACAAAAAATAATATTACTTTTTTTTTTTAATATAATATTACTTTTATTTGGTAGAATAAAATTATTACCTTCCAACCATAAATTAGTAATGGATGCGATCATAGTTTAGTTTTTGTGACGATGAAAATTGATTTTTTATTTTCTTCCTATTCCATCATGCCACCCAATTTAAGCAATTTGCCCCGAGCACCTCACTTTTTGTTGATATATATAAGCGTTTGAGTTAACTTATCACTTCAACTGTCTTTACCAGATATAACACTTTTATTATATTATAGTATTAAAACAAATCGTATGAAATGAACTTGTAAAAAAATAACTATTGAGAAGAGTTTTGATGAGTAATTACAATAACTAATTATTTCGAGTAATTAAAAATGATAAGATATTTTGAGGAAATTTTGTAGTAATAAGTCATTTGGACAAGATTGTTTATAGAATAATTGTAAAAATTCATTTATAATAGTTTCATAAAATTTCGAAACAAACCATTATTTATGGATTGAATTAATATACTCTTGAATTTATGAATGCCTCTTTAACCACTGGATAGCTCAATTAGATTACCCTATATATATATATATATTATTATTTTTTTATTATTATTATTTTAGTGTAAGTTATGAAGGGGACAACAAACTCTACCTAAAAGACATTACGAGAACTCGAATTATTAATCGAGTGGATGCTATTACATTACTAGTGCTATATGAGCTATGTGTCACGGTCCTGCTTGTCCAGTGCGTGTTGCACATGGCCGCATGAACCTTTATACTTTTTGTCATGCTTTTATGTTATTTTGTTAATATTGCATGTTATGATGGTTTTCTTCATTTTTATCTAGGTGTTGACTCCTCGCCATTTTCATATGCAAGGGTGTCTCATCAATTATGGTCCAAAATGTACTATAGGGGGTATGACTTCTTTAAGCTTCCTTCTTACCAAGTGATTATATGATTAATGCAAGATAGTTGATATGTCCCTTATTGCATATTGCCATATAGCTTTCAAAGATAAAAGCATTTCTAAAACTCTCTTTCTCCATTTTTCGAAAACATTTTCACGACGTCCATGATAGAGGTTGCACCTGTTGTGCCACCCGCTCTGCCATTTTGGTTCGGCTGACTTGCTCTCTGAGTTAGAGCAAGTGTCGCACAATCGTCATTCCGCTGCCTATGAAGTGCGACTGTGACACTATGTTTGCTTTGACGATTGCTGTTGTATATTAAGGTGGCATGAGTTTTACTTCCCTACTTATTTTTTTTCACTAATTTCGAAGTGAAATTAACTCTATTTAAATATAGTACTATGCAAAATGAAAAATCGGAAATTTGATAAGGTGGCACATTTTTGTTGTTGTTTTTTAATTATAACATAATTTTATAAATATTTATTTGTTTGCGATTGAAATTGTACACACTAATTCAAAGTGTATGTTGCACTTAATAATATAAGTAAGTGTGTAGATATTTTCATATTTTTAGAAAAATGGCACTACCAGGACTCAAATCATTGATCGAGTTAATATTATTGCAACACTGTTGGCAACTATGTGTCACAGTCGCACTTCATAGGCAACAGACTGACGTATGTGCTGCACTTGCTCTAATCCAGTATCAAGTCAACCGAACTAATATGGCAGATCGAGTGGCACAATAGGTGCAACCTCTATCACGGACGTCGTGAAAATGTTTTCAAAAAAGGGAGAAAAAGAGTTTAGAAATGTTTTTGTCTTTGAAAGTTATATGACAAAATTCAATAAGAGACATATCAACGATTGCATTTATCATATAATAACATGGTAGGAAGAAAGTTTCAAGAAGTCGTACCCTATGTATATTATGACACATGATTGATGTAACACATTGTAAATGAAAATGGCGAGGAGTCAACACTTACAATAAAATAAAGAAAACTATCACAACATACAATAATAACAAAATAACATAAATAATGACAATGAACAAGCATGGTCGTCACACTATGCTCGCTTTGGTATATTTTATACCAATTAATAAGGATATTTTTGTTTTGAAATTAATTAATAAGGGTGTTTATTTATAAACATACAGCGTAGAGCCACGTGTTCTTCCGTGGAAAAGAAAGACTTCTTCATTTGGGTACTTCGTTTTCCATTTTATTTTTCCATTTTTCTAATCGGTTTCTCAGTCGCTGTTCATATTCGATTGCCAATTCTCAATTCCCAAATTCCAATCGATTTGAGGCTTTCACCACTGATTCCCAGATCTACTCTCGATTCCTGATCTTCCGTCGATTCTGAATCAGAATCAGCCAGAAATGTCGAGCGACACCGACGACGAAGACGAGCTGCTGCAGATGGCTCTCAAGGAGCAACAACAGCGCGATGTCAAATATGTCACGAATTCTCGCAAGCCAGTTGCTAATTACGTTCAACCGCCGTCTCAGCACAGGAAATCGGCTTCTGCAGCTCCTGTGTCTTCTAAAACAAGTGGCAGTAATGCGCAGCATAAGGGTGGTCGGAGGGTTGTCGATGACGACGACGATTCGGAGGTCGAGATGCTCAGCATTTCCAGTGGTGATGAGGATTCAACGAAAGATCATCGACCGTCCGCTGCTCGAGGTCGGCCGGCTAGGTCCTCTGCATTGGAAGACGATCCTGGCTGGGACGGCGAAGAGCCTCATTGCTGGAAGCACGTTGATGAAGACGAGGTTCTTCTATATCTTCATTTTCAATTTCGCCTCAGCATTTTCCACTTATGCGACCTTCTCTTAAAGTTTTTGTTGTTCAAGGAGAGTTGTTTCTTTTCGTAAATTTTGTGTTTTTTCGAAGCATATTTAGATGGCTTGCGTTATTCGGGTTGTTAAACTTTATATATGGAGATTGAGTAATCAGTAGTTTACCCCTTTAGATGGCTGCAATCAAGTTTTATCCTTGGAGTATAACCCTACTCTCCACTTGGGCGTGGGCGGAGAGAAACTTTATCAATGTTTATTCATTAACCGGACATAATTTACTTTCACAGCTTGCTAGAAGAGTACGTGAAATGCGGGAGTCAAGAACAGCACCCGCTCCTCAGAAGTTCGACCGAAAGGTATCTGTAGTTAGTAGACCAGGACTCACGCATTTGCAGTCATTCCCTCGTGGCATGGAATGTATAGATCCACTTGGGTTGGGGTAAGTTTATTTCTGGCTCGGATTGTGTAATGGCTTCACAATCCCATGACTATTGTTATAAACTCTATTTTGTGATAATGTTTACAACATGAGTTTTAATTGGTGATGCTATTGATTATTGTACTTTTCTGAAGCTTATTTTTCACATCCTTGCAATTTATGCCTTACACCATATTATAAGTGCCCATTTTTTTAATTTATTTTGCATCCGCTCGAGTGTTTTTCCAATCTCATATGTGGGTTGGGTGGATATCTCATTTTAAAAATACTTTCTTGCTGTGGAGAGAGCAGTGGCATTTTTGGGTAATTCCTTCATTAGTTAATTAGCTCCCTAATTCTCTATTAATCGAGAACACATCTCTTGTATTCTTCACACTTCGATTCATAATAAAGATTCTTAATAAAACTTTACATTTTAGCCTTTTAGGCTAACACTAATTGACATTAGAGCAATTGATTGAGCTAATGCTGACGTCTACCAATGGAAGATTGAAAAAATCTTGTCGAGGTTGATCGCAAGAGGGAGCTTTGTGAGTTGTGCTCGTTGTACTTCAACCCACACTTACTTCAAATTCATGAAGAAGGAACGAAAGTGTATTTTTAAGAATGGAGATTTACAACACAAGATCAACAACATGGGAGTGAGGGGTTTCAAACTTGTAACCTTTTGATTACTAGATCATACATAATGCCACTGGAGGCATGTGTCCTTTTGGCTACAACATAAGAACGATGACTTAGAAAAGATACAACAATCGGTATAGGCAGAATGACGGCAAATCATTCAAGAACAATGTTGGAATTTTGATTCTAGCATTCAAAGATGACCTTCAACATAAAAATTCTACCCATGCTCTATTTCTTCAAAGATTCTATCAAGATTTACATTGGAATTTTTATTGTATTTAGTGATTATGAAGAAGACATTGATACGAATTCAAGAACATTCCAGAACTTACCAATAATGGAAATTTAGGGTACGGATAAAAAGTTCAAATGTTCAAGGCCTGAAATTTTTATTTTGCTAAAATAAGGAAATCAAGATTGATTCTTTCTATTAGATGACGTCGAATAAGAATCATTGGGTGTAGAATGGAAGTTCGGGAAACTAACTCAATTTTCAACTAATTAACAAGTTCAATGTGGAGAAGAACTCACTCGAAGCCAATAACTAAAAATCATCTAAGAAAGATTTAAGAAAATTGAGTGGGAAGCATTTTTAAGATTAGTTTTCAAAATTCATGAATCAAGATTATATATGTTCGAGATAAGATGATTTCTACCATCGAGATATACTCTTAAATTGCAGAGATAGACAAAAAAGAATTGATAGACCACCTACCTGAAAATGTTAAGCCTTTTTCACAATGAAGAACTCTAAGAATGATGAAATAGAGGTTTTGTTGTTATAGATTCCCGTTGTTCTAGAAAAAAAAAACTTTTTTTAGAGGCTTTGTCTTTTTACGAACATCGGACCTCGATAGTTGCACTACTGAACTTTAAAAAAAAAAAACTCAAGAACATCCTCAAATTTGATGTGAAAAGGGCATTCAAAGACTTTGCCTGGCGAAAACAAATTTGAAGTCATAGAAAAGTTCGTTCCCAACTAGATCGACCATCTCAAAATTCTAAAGAAGGACAAGGTCCTTTTTTGCCTTCTAGCAGAAAATGCTGTACGTCGCTCTCATGAGGGAACTTTTTGCCTCACTCTGCCATGGTGTTAAATTAATCCTACCAAGGTGAACATTCCAAGTGAAAAACTAAACATTTTTTGGAATCTTCACCTTCCATATAGAAGAAAAGATAGAATCCTTCTGGGAGAAAGAGCAAGAGTTCACAAGAAAACCATTAGGAATACAAGATGAACATTCTTGGAATTAGGAATACAAGAGAAGTTCTTCAAGAAAACGAATAAATCAATAAAGTTAGACGTCTCCTTGTTGGGACTAATGAAACCTAGAAGCAATGAACAATAGTGCCCAAAATGGGCTAGAACATCAACCACTTTACGATTTTTCATATCGGATAAATGGAAAAGACAAAGAAACAACAAGCTAAGGGGTTTATCCCCCATCGACCTATATTTCCAAAAAAACACAGCCCAAGTAAAAAAAGACTACCCTTAATCCCATGCATGCTAAAGTATTCAAAAAGTACGAAGTAATATAGAATCAATGGATTTATGGTAAAATCCCTCCATAATCAATTTTATCAAAATTTTGGCTGGCTGGTAAAGGGAAAATCTCTCATCAACTTCTCTATATTTTTACCAATTGACATTAGCAACCTAAAGAGGGAGAGAATCAATTCTAGAAACTTGTCAACCTAAGAACTACTGAATGCTCGAAAAACTTCAAACACAACATAATTGCATGAACCATACTCAAATTGAATGCTTAATAAACAAGAAGTTTTTTACCAATGCTTTCAATGAATAGTTAAAATAGACAAAGGACTTGAGAATTAAGAAATCTTGTTTCCTCTATCCAATACAAAAGTAATACTACTACTTGGAGATTTGAGTCGAGTTCCTCTAAATGATTATACTCTTTGGACATAGGAGCCATTGGACCATTGGAATAGACTAGTATCATCCTATCTCATTTTTTTGGAAGCCAACTTCTGTGAGGTAGACTCACATTGATCAATGCTACTCTTCAAACCTCCCTACATCCTATATATCACTCTTCAAGATGTCGGCGAAAGTCTCCTTGTTACGAGAAGAAAATTAGAAGTTCCTTTGGAGAGGCAGCAAAGAAGCTAGGGGCTTACACCTTGGTAATTGGGTTACTGCTGTCGTGCGTATTGACTATGGAGGATTCGTTATCTTTTGTGTTAAAACCAAAAACAATGCTTTTCTATCCAAGTGGATTTGGCGTTATGGGACAGAAAGAAGTGCCCTTTGGAAAAGGCTTATTGATGCTAAATATGGAGTATCTTGTAGCAAGATTTATCTTGGAAGATCTTCACCTTCGACTGCCAAGGGACCTTTGAGATCTATCCTTCGTCTTTGTAATTTTGACACAATAACTTTCAAGGTTAGAAATGGGTCTGATATAAATTTCCGGAAGGATATTTGGTTGAGGGAATTCCTTCTCAATTAACAATTCCCTCTCCTTTTTACTCTTACTAAGAGAAAAGACATGCCCATCATTGAAGCTTGGGATATTGAAAACGTTTTCTAGAATCTTATGCTTAGAAGAAACTTGAAAGATGAGGAAATTAGAGAATATTGTGTCATCTTCTCTATACTGAATGAAGTATCTTTTAATGAAGGGAAATATATTTGCACTTGGAGACCTGTCCCTACTGAAAAATTCTCGACTCAGTTCATGACTAAAGAGCTTAAACTCGCCCTTACAAAGCCGCCTACAATTCTGTTTGATGCTATTTGTAAGGGGAAATTTTCTAAGAAAGTTAAAATTTTCTTGTGGAAATTGAGCCACGAAGCAATTAGCACCCACGAGGCTCTTCAAAGAGGACTTCCTCACCTAGTTATCTCCCCTCATTGGTGTGCTATTTGTCACAACCACTTAGAATCCAAGCCTCATTTGATGATATTTTTCACTTATGTAGAATCATTTTGGAACTATGTCAGAAGGATTTTTTTGTGGAGCTTGATCTTGTCTAGAAGGAAATGAAGATCTTATGGGAGCACTTTGTCCGGGCCATTTGTTGTAATAATTGGATTCTGAGGAAGATTTGTATTTATCAAGATATATCTTTCTTTTTTCCTTATAACCATTTCCTAAAAAATTTCACCCTAAATGTTTTCAATTGGTGTAAACTGCCCCCACTTTTTCATGCGTATAGATGAAGACGCTTCTCGGCACGAAAAGGTGCACTTAGGCGAGCGTTCGGTTGAAGGAGGTCGCTCCAGCTGCTTGAAAGGCGCTCCGCCCTCAGGCCGCCTCGCCTCTCACCATAGGCAAGCGCCTGGAATCGCCTTGAAAACACTGTTCAAGATGTGATCTATTACAAATCCATCCTCTGAAACACACTTCTGGTGCAACTATGAAGCTTCGAAAATTAGCTTGACTTCACTTATAATTGTTTATCTTGGTTTGACCTCGTTTTTTCTATTTTTTTTGGTTTCCAATTAATTTGATCTATCACCTTGAATCTTGTTGTCTACTTTCATTTGTTTTTCTTTAATGTTTTCTCCTTGATTTCTCCTAGTTTTGATACGCACGATGTAACTCTTTTGTGTTATTAATGAGAAGTTTTGTTTCCTATGAAAAATCTTATATAAAAAATGAATCTTCATGATTCCCTCTTCCAAAATTTTATCAGTCAGATAATACTGCTACTTTTCAACGATTCACTAGGGAAAAGAATTAAATACTAGGACACTTAGAGGGGTTGGTAGAAATCCTTGTGATGTGTATTTTCTAGTTAGATTCTATGTTTCTCTCTCGACTTTAGGGAGAGAGTTAAAAAAAAAAAAAAAAAAACTTTAGGCCTTATTTTACTTAATTAGAGCTGTTTCTTTTGATGAGTTTTCTTTTTGGTGGGCTTGGATTTTTCTTGCTGCCCTTGTATTCTTTCATTTTTCTTAATGAAAATTTGGCTCTTTCATAAAAAAGGAAAAGCTTGTTTCTTGTTAAAAAAGAAAAAAAAACACACTATAGAAATGCTTTTATGTTGATTTATGTTTAACCACCAATCAATCCAAAAACTTAAGTTTCTGGGTTGGGATTAATTTAATGATATCAACTAACCCTCTTACTCTTTTATGGGCTTAGAAATTTGAGAAATTTCCTACAAATAGAATTTAATTTTAATTGGGGAGGAAAATGACTTGGCAGAGATTCAAACTCAAGACCTCTTGCTATGATACTATGTTGAACTATGTTAAACCACCAATCATTCCAAAAGCTTAAGCTTATGGGTTGAGGTAAATTTAATTATATAAACTAACATTTATAAACAACGTTATTGCTAATGTGGGTTTGTGTTGCGTTTACAGAATAATAGACAATAGATCATTAAGATTGATCACGGAGGCATCTGACAGTTCTCCCAAGTCCGAGAGAGATTTCATTGATGGTGCCTTACGAGGTATTTCTTCTTTATTGGTTTGGTATACAAATGTATGTTGACCTTGTTTTTTTTTACAAAAATTTTATTTTCTATAATTAGAAAGAAATATTTTGTTGATGAAAAATATTGCATTTCTTTTTTTGAACATTGTTTGCAACTACTTCAATCAATGAAATTGTTTTTCATAACTTTTCTTGTAATCCTCATTGATGACTCCATTGATACTGTCCTTATGACTTCAATGGTTTAAAAGGCTGAAGGCGACCTCAACATGTTTTCTCTTGAAGAGGTGAGACGTAAGTCTCAAAGGATGTATGAGGTGTCGCCTCAATTTCAACTAAAAACATCATACAAGTTCTAAATTTATGTCATGTTTGATCAAGTATTGATGGACATAATAGGTAAAAAAAGTATTAAATATATCGTGCTATCAATTGTCACTTGAACAAAATTTCTATAAGGATATCTGTAACCCCACCCCACTAATATTAACAAAAAATGCGTGTTCAATGTTTTTAAAAAGCCTTGGTAGTAAAAAAAATAGTAATAGCTCAAATGATTACAACTCAAACCTTTTTATACTTTTAAAGAATGAGGCAAATTAATGCTATTGTTCTAATTTTATATGAAGCTTCACAGAATTTCCATAGAGGCATAAGTCTCTCTTTGGAGAGGTGTAAACTTGTCATGGTTCCAAAAGGGCAGAAGTCTCGAAGCTATAAGTTAGAGCGTTGCGTTGGAACAACCCTTTAATATTTTTAGTTTCTATCTTTTGAGTTTAACTTGTTGCCTTGTACCCATCTTTAGTGTCATTTTCTCTATGATTTTCCTTGATGTATCTTTCTTTTTACTCCTTGTTTCAGTCGACATTATCAATTAAAAAAGTGTTGTTTCCTATAAAAAATAGATCTTGTGGCGAGGTTTAGGAGTTGGTAAGGTTTAATGCCTCTTTTATGGGCGTGGTTACTAGATATTTTTATTTTATTCATTTTTATTTATTTTTTTGTTGGTTGATATAATTAAATTTATCTTAACCCATCAACTTAAGTTTTTTGGTTGATTGGTGCGATAACATAATTCAAAATGATATTAGAAAATGAGGTTTTGAGTCAGAGCCTTGCCAAGTCGTTTCCTTCCCAATTAAAATTGAATTCTACTGGTAGGGTATTTCTCAAATTTCTAAGCCACAAGTGAGAGATTTTTGTTGGTTGATGTAATTTAATTTACCAAAACCCATTAGCTTTGGTTTAAGATTTTGAGTTGATTGGTGATTTAACTTAATTCAACATTTTTTATTTTTAGTTATGAGCTTAGTTTGATTTTATCGGACTAGAATTCTTACTTCATATGTGTAGCTTTTGAGACTTTCTTTTTGTTGGGCTTGTTTTTATATGTAAAGCTCAGCTCTTACCAAAAAAAAAAAAAAATCCTAACAAATTTCAAGCTACTTGCAACTTTGTTAAAAAGAAATAAAAATTTGGTTTCAATATGTAAAGTTGGGTTTGATATTACCCTTGGGAGGAACAAGAATAAAGTTGGATTTTGAATCAGTCTCTTTCCATCAAGCACAAAGACACCTCTTTCTAATTTGATTAACAAAGCTGGAGTTCGGTCGGAGTGTTAGTTCAGTGGGGATGAGAGGGATACCTTTTTATGGGAGTGTAATTGGGTGGAATATAGTCCTCTTATTTCGAGGTTCCCTCGTATGTTTCATTTACCTCATATAAAACATTGTTCTGTAGCTTTTTCAGCACATCATTCTTTTGTCTTTTTGAGTTTCCAGTATATGCTGTCTGATACTGAGATGCTGGATGTTGGGTCTCTCATTGATATTATAGTAAATTTTCGTTGTGTTAAGAGTCGTAGAGATGTGCGTTTTGGATTCCTAATCCAGCCAAGAACTTCTCTTGTTATTCGTTTTTTTGTTGACTCGTATCTTCTTCCTCTTTGTTGGAAGATTTTTTTCTTTTTCTTCAGTGAAGGTGAGAATTTTGAAGAAGGTTAAGTTTTTTACTTGATAGCTTATCATGGTAAGGTTAACTTTGTGGGTATGTGTTGGTTGATATAATTAAACTTACCCCATCCTACCAGCTTAAGCTTTTAAGTTAATTGGTGATTTACATAATTCAACATGGTATCAGGTCTTGAGTTTGAATCCCTGCCATGTCATTTTCCTCTCCATTTAAATTTGATTTCACTTGTAGGGCATTTATCAAATTTCTAAGACCTACAAGGAGGAGTGTTAGTTGATATTTGATATAATTAAATTTACCCCAACCTACCAGTCTAAGCTTTTAGGTTGTTTGGCGATTTACATAATTCAACAGTATGACATGTTGTATTTTACGGAGTAGGGTGGATGAGGATTGAACCATTATGCTCTGGTACTGCAAGATGGCTTTGGAAGTGTGAAGTCAGTTTTTCTAGGTTTTGTTTGTGTCAGCGAGATTGAGGGATTGCAGAGATTTGATCAAGGAGTTGCTTTCTTTTTTCCCCTTTCATGAGAAGGGAGAGTTTTTGTGGAAAGCACAATAAATTTTTGGTGGTGCGGAAGAGCTTTCATTAAATTCTATGTTTCTCTTTGGGCAACCATCATAAAGTTTAAGCTACAAGTATCGACAAAACTTCGACAAAAGAACGCATCAAGGATAGAATTACAACCATGGTTGTATCATGGATTAAATCATCTCCCTTTTTTTTGTGACTATAGCTTCGTCTCTCTCATGAATAATTGGAGAGCTCTATTGTAATTTATATATTGTACTATTGAATTTCATATTTAATGAAATTGTTTCTTATCCAAAAAAAAAAAAGCATCGACAAAACCACAAGCATGTTATCTTTTTGCTTGAATGGTTGAGTTCTCATGATCACGATTACATTATGACGTGATTTGGCATTTTCACTTGATATTCTTGGTGGCTGCATGTAAGTTTGGTACCTCAGGCTACCACTTCTTGTCATTGGTGCTGACACATTTTTTTGTGCAATCGCAGAGAAGTTGCTGTATTTCTCTGAAAAATTTGATGCAAAGATTTTCATTTCTCGAATACACCAAGACACAGGTGCAGCAGACTTGGAGAAAGGTGCTTATGCTTTAAAAACTGACCTCAAAGGGCGTACCCAGCAAAGAAAACAATTAGTCAAAGATAATTTTGACTGCTTTGTATCATGCAAGACCACAATTGATGGTATGTAACAATCACCTGTCATGTTTATCTTTAGCTAAATGTGGCTATTGGCTATTGATTATTATTTACTCGAACATGTTTTTTCTTCTTGTTTTATCCAGCTTCTTACAGTTTCGTCTTCTGACATGATTATGCATTTTCTATTGATCATAACGGTAGTGATTTTAATTCTTAGACATTGAGTCCAAGTTGAGACGAATTGAAGAAGACCCAGAAGGTTCGGGAACTGCACATTTGTTTAATTGTATTCAAGGAGTAAGTAAGCAAGCAAATCGGGCTTTTCAGTCTCTGTTTGAGAGACAGGTTAGTGTAGTTTCAAGACTGACCAAGGATTTTGAAGTTTTGAAATCTTGATTGGAAATGGTCATTTGAAGTTGTTTTTGTTAGGCACAAGCTGAAAAGATCAGATCAGTACAAGGCATGCTACAAAGGTTCCGAACGCTTTTTAACCTGCCAAGTACCATCCGCAGCAGCATTAGCAAGGGTGAATATGACCTGGCAGTTAGAGAATACAAAAAAGCAAAATCAATTGCTCTGCCATCTCACGTAATGTTCAGTTTTATTAACTCTCATTTTTTGTTTACCTAATGTCTTACGAGTCATGAAGCCCTTTTGATATTTGGGATGAAGTTACTCTGAACTCTCTATCAGCTGTCAACAGAGGGTTTAAAAAAAAAAAAAAAAATCTGCTGTTGTGTAGTTGGTAGCTTAGGGCTCCACCTTCCTTCAAAGCTCTATATAAGTTCTTTCGTTCTTCATGCTCTTTGCCAAGCCATTTCAAATTTGGAAAATATATTTTGCCGCTCCACAATGATAGTTTTTATGTTCACTGCCGAGTGAATAATATTGATAAGCTTGTTGAAGCTGCCTTTTGGATCACTGCCTTTTGCTTTCTTTAGCCAATTTTTCTATATTTGTATCCTTGTGGTTTTGTGTATTTTTTCTACATTTGAGAAAGTGCTTTGCTGGGATGAACAAATATTGAAAATTTGTATCCTGCAATTTATTTTGAAATCGAGGTTAGTGTCAGTTGCTTGCTTAAATTGTGAGAAGGATAAGCTGAATAGGTGATCTGAATAGATGGGTTGAATGGCGGGAAATGATATAACCTGTGATGTTGAGATATTTGTGCATTGTGCCATGCCTTCCTGGAATTTTCAGATAGATTAAAAAAAAAATATATCAGGATGCTCACGTTACATTAATTGACGTGTGAAATTTTACTTAAAAGGGTGTTAATTTTCCTCCACTCTCCTGATGTTACTTCTTGCAAAATTCTCTCCATTAACAGGGCAATGCTTATACACTAACGTCAGTCTAACTATGGGAATACCCTGTTAGTCCAATTATTTTGTATGGTCACATTTGATTCATTGTTTTCAAGTATCATTTCCTAACATCTGGTGTATAACATTGTATGATTCCTCTGATCTAATGTATAACAGTTTTAACTTTAACATTGGTTTATATAGTTGGATTTTGATGATTTGTTGGATGACAATAAGTGTCTCATTGCTATGTGTTAGTTTCAGGTGGGAATTTTGAAAAAAGTTCTTGAAGAGGTTGAAAAAGTGATGCATGAGTTCAAAGGCACACTTTACAAGTCAATGGAAGACCGTCAAATAGATTTGACAAACGTGAGCTTTCTTTTCAACCATTTTCATTTTCTTTCCATTTGTTCCATTACAGGATAGAAACTTTTGGATATTGTCCTGATGCCTTTGGGCTTCCCTGAGCATTCTTAGCCGGGAGCAACAGTTATTGCTCACAAATGAAAGTGTCAGCACTGTCTTAGTCTTGCTGCACGTCACTTGTTGTGGAAAATTTTTCTGATAACAAACAAACACCAGAAAAGTAGTGATGCTTGCATCTTTTTCAGTTCATAACTTCCCTTCATAGCTTTAGTTTAGGTAGACTATTTGCATCATATACATGATTATTCTTGATGGTTTTATTTTGTAAATGGTAGTTTAAGTTTTATACATCAGAAAACCTAATGGTCCTTTGGTTACTCTTTTTCCTCCTAACAATTAGTCGTTTCATTTTTCAATTGATCAATTTTTAAGTTGTAATGCAATTATAATTGAAACGGCAACAACGTAATTAGCTGTGCGATTTATTATTCAGATGGTTGGATATGAATGATAAACATTAGAATGTACATGAATATTTCATAATTGTTTACTTTTCTTTTCAATGAGGAATCGTGGGTCAAATCAACCTGCAAAAATTTGGACTCAGTGTTGTTAATCCATGGGTAGTGTTGTAAAGTAATCACAGAGAGCTATAACTTTTGGCTTAATTTTTGAACAAGAATCAAGGCCTCGTTAATGATTGTAAAATTAAAAGATGTACAAAAGTGCATAGTCTGTGAAGAAGAGACAGAAATAAGGAAGCAAAAATAAGGGGGGAAACAAAAGTACAAAACTTAAAATTTGCCCTCCAAGTCCAATTGAAACAAATATATGAAAAAAGTGAATACTGAATAGACCTAAAAACTTGAAAGAGACACCAATGAGAAACTTCGATCTTGATGAGTTCAAAGCCATCGTCCCAATAAAGAAACAGTTTGGGACGATTCTTTGTTTTATTTCCAACCAATTTTTCAAAATGTATTCATTAACCCAAAGAATATTTGCTTTTGTTGGAAGAGATGGACCAAAAAGAAGATAACCATCATGAAGTGGCCCAGTGGTCAAGAATCGCCATGGGGTGTTTAAGATGAAGTGTTCAATCCATGGTGGCAACCTACCTAGGAATTAATTTTGTACGGGTTTTCTTGACATCCAAATGTTGTAGGGTCAAGACGGTATGTCCCGTGACAATAGTCGAGGTGCGCGTAAGCTGGCCCAAACAGTGACGGATATCAAAAAAAAAGAAAAGATGGACCATAAAGAAGATGTTAAATGTTTGAGCATGAACCAAGACCAAAAACTCAGCACATATTATAAAGATCAAAAAGAGTACAATAGCAATTAAATGCACAAGCACAGTGGAATACATGGTGATTTTGATCTTCCGAGTTCAACTTGCTCAAAGGGAAAATCAAGAATTGAGGGAGAAAAGGTCACTGAAAGGACCTCTCTTTGAAGCCTAACTGAAGTGTTTTATTTATTTATTCATGTTTTTATAGGAAACAAAAACAAATTCATTGCTTGTTGAAAGTGTTATAGTTTTTTTTCGAAACAACCCACCTGTGAGACCTGCCTGTGACATTAATTTGTAGACACCTCTCGTGTCTCTATTCCTTTAACGTCTATCGAAACAAGAGATTGTGGACGGAGTAAATTGATAACATGAAAGATGGTATGTGGACAAATTCAAAGGATAACAGTAAATACAAGCCTATATGTTAATAAAGCCTAGAGTGCTCTCTAGAGAGAAGTAACCACGAAGAGGGTGATGGTGAAGCTTGCTTGACAGTGACAGAGAAATCTCAAAGATATTTTCCACAAGTCTCGGTGAATTAGACAAAGTAATAGATGATGTTGTTGCTGAGAAAAGGCCGAGTATGAGGAGAGAACTCAATACGATTCATGTGAAGAAAAAAGCTCATCGGAGACAATAGGCCATAGAGGAGCTAGTCAATGCTCCCCATGATCGATAACGAGTTGCCAAGTTGATACCGCTGGAACCAACATCAAAGATATCCGCCAACTGAAAAGTCCCTCAAATGGAAACCTCGTTGAAGTTGATGCAACTTCAACAAGATGGAGAATATTGGGGGAGAAAAAACATCAACGACTATGGGAGAAAGGTAACAGAATAAGAGTAAAGAAGCAGTGTTTTCAAGGTCATCACCTTTACTCGCCTACTCTTCTATCATAGTTCCTTCCAAAATTATATAATATGTTTTACTAGTTTATGTTGTATATTGTAATGTAATTGACCAATTGATGCTTTTGCGATGCTCTCAGTTATGTTCAAACTCTTCGATTTTATTTTCTTTTTATTTTTTAGGTTGGTAAGTTTTCTTTTGATGTGTCATGTAGCTTGAAAACACTGTGAGACTATTATTGGAGCTGGAACCTGAATCAGATCCTGTGTGGCATTATTTAAACATACAGGTATGCAGTGCTTACATCCAATTTGTGGCGTGAGATTAATATTATATTTGACATATTCTATTTGAGTATATATTTAATTAGTTGTGTTTGTTGGTTCTTCTGAAGTGCTGTGTTGGCTTGCATAAGAGTTGTGGTTTTAATTTGAAGCAAATGCCAAATAGTGTTCAAATCAATTTGAATGTTCCTTCAAAGCTTGAAGAACCCCTTCACTAGGCGCACAGCTGAGATTGAAAAAAAATCTTGTATTGCTCATTTGAAGAAATAGTAAAATCGATGGTGAAAAACAATGGTTTTCTCAGATATTTAGGCAGGAATATCGTATTGGAATCAAAAGCAGTGGTTTTTTGTTTTGGTTTCCGCGACTGACCGGGTAGAGTGGTTCTAATGTGTATGAAAAGATGTGGAGGCTGTTTTAGTTGGAGATGGTTCTCTATCTTGAGAGAGAATCATTGGTTATTTTTTTCATGTGGGAATGGGATAGTCTTTAGAATTGAGTGCCTTTTAAAAAAATTTCATGCAAACTCTATCATGCTCTATTCTATTTTAATTTCTCGAGTTCAACTATGGTAGATGTACAGAATCGAATAATAGGTGTCTAATGTTACACATGGACCACTTTTTGTAAAGCCTTTGCTTGTGGGGTGGGGGGTGACTGGTGAGATCTTTTTTGTCTGTTCTATGTATCTGTTGGTGATTAATGAAACTGTTTCATATTTATTACCCATTGGAACGGTTTTTTTGTAACATCCTTTGGTTGGATAGCTTCACTTGAGGATCACCTCCTTTTGTAATTTCATTTTATCAATAAAATGATCAGTACAATTTCTTATTAAAAATCAAGAAGAAAGAATAAAAATGTGTTCTTAAAAAAGGGTAGAAAATACACTTTTCTGATCTGTATCGTTTCCTTCTGTTTTCCCCTCTTTTTGTGTTAAAGTCAGTTTATTACTGTTGAAGTTAAGCTTAAAGAAACGAATAAAAAAAAATGATCAGCTAACTCAGCTACTTTTCATTCTCTTTTATAGAATCACAAGATTCGAGGTTTGCTTGAAAAGTGTACCTTAGATCATGAGTTAAGAATGGAAGAATTGAATAATAAGATGCGTGAAAGAGCTCTTGCTGATGCAAGATGGAGGCAGATTCAACAAGATTTGGATCAATCTGTAGGTGAAACCTGTAAAGATGATTTTTATCTTATATGATATTGGGTGAATTAAATAATTTGAGTATTGCATAATTTTTACTTTTTTATTGTTGTCAGTCAGATGTTCATGATTCTTTTGCTGCGGACGGCCGGCTCCCGTTGGATCTAGAATCAGTGGAAGTAAATAGCGAAGAAGTTGATGCTCTTAGAGCGAGATATATTAGGAGATTGACTGCTGTACTCGTCCATCACATACCAACATTTTGGAAAACCGCTCTTTCTGTTTTCAGTGGGAAATTTGCCAAGGTATATTGATAATTTTTTCAACTAATTGCCGGACCAATTAGTGATCTACTGCAAGTTGTTTTCTATATGTGCTTCTCTTGTTAGTTTTGGAAAAAGAAACAATTTCGTTGATGATTGAAACGTAGGAGAAAACTCCAAACACCTAGAGGCGATGATTACAAGAAGGATCTCCAATTAGTGATGAAAAAAGATAAGGTAAAAAGATTTAAAGGATAAATGTGCTTGCACCAAAAAAATACATGAGAAAGAACATTATCTATAAGACGATCAAAATTAAATTTTCTGAAAGTTCTTCCATTCTGCTCCAACCAGAGATTTCTTAAGAAAGCACGAACAATCAGCAACCAATTATTTAGTTTTTGTTTGGGGTGGATTTTGGGTTGCTGATTAGGAAGCATAGACACATAGTTTGGAAGTATCCGTGTTAGACACGTGTCGAAATATAATGTCTGAGGCATGTTCTTGGACACCCTGAGGGAAAAAAAAAACTTGCCTCCAAAAATTGAAGTCCAGCTCGTCTTATGATAACCTTAATGTTTGAAGAAAGGACCTAAATTATTGAACAAGAGGGAGATGATGAAGCACTACCACTGGTTTAGAAAGAATCGAAGATTGAAGGTCCTGTCCATCACACCCACGCCTATTTCTGAAACAAATCAGAGTACCTAATTGGTGGGATATTCTTTTACCTTTGTGGTTGTAGTGGGGGTTGAGAAAGATAGATATTGGTTGCAACTTTATGTGAAAGTGAGAGCAAGATTGTCCCTACTCTTGAAGAACAAGTGTTATTTGTTTGTGCGAGAGAGGAGACTGATTTTATCTTGAGCTGATTGCTTTACTGCCATTGCCACTGCCACATAAAGTAGAATTTTTGGTTGAGGTAGATACACCACGGCCACCAACTGCAAGATTTTATAAATTAATTTAATTTAAGATAAAGATTGCTTGCACTGAGCAATATGGCAACATGCAAGTAAAAAAAAGAGAGAAAAACAAAAGAATTGAGGATGTTCGATGTTGCATGCTTTATCAAACTATGTACAAACACCACACATGTGTGTATATATATTTTATATAAAAACTATCTTTAAAAAACTTACCTTAGTGCAGTGTTCACATCTCCTCCATCACAATCTTTCCTCCTCCTCAAGTGTCGGGAAGAGGAAAGGTTGTTCACTCAAAATAACTCCAACACCGCATGACTGTAACTCACTGTCGAAATTACGTTTCTCTTCTTCTCTGTTCCGGCCTTTTTCTCTATTGCCTCGTGCTACACGCCTAAGGTTCCTTTCTCGCGCCGCATTTCTCTTCTCGAAAAAAACTGGCACCACCTCTACTTTGGCACTAAGATTTACTTTCTTCTTCCATCGGTGCAACGTTTCTCTTATCCTCCTCTACTTTGGCGTGTCTTCTCTGGCGTTTTTTTCTGCCACCTCTTGGTTTACACACCTCTGGTTCCTTTTTTTGGCCGTGCTTCACATTTTGAAAAAAACCTAGTGTCACCTCTACTTCGACATTGCTATTCTCTTTCTTCCTTTATTGGTTCAATGTTTCTCTCTTCCTCATATGCTTTGTCATTTCTATCTTTCTCTGACGTTTCTTTCTGTTGACTTTTGCATTACATGCAAACAACCAAAATTTTATGTGAGACCTCTCTCTCAACTCCCTCGACCTTAGAACACACCCTAAATTAACTTCCCCTCCTTCCTCCAGCGCCGCTTCTCATTGGTGTTGGAGGAACCTCTTTGTTCACCCTTAGCTCTTGACCTCGCTCCTAGGCTTCATCTTTCTCCCCTTAGAGTGCAATTTTGCGCTTCAAACTTCCTCCCTCAAAAGACGGTATCTTCTACACCTTTGACTAAACAAGAAATCTTCTCCCTTCTCTCGCTCTCGATCACTAGCCTCAGAGCAACGATATTCTCTCCCTTGGTTCACAGAGCATCCATCCAAGTCTTGCCGGCATATGTGCAGCAACAACCATGCCTCTTCCCATATGCTCCTAGATTTCACTTTCCATCAACACTTGTTTTAGCAGCGGACAATTTGAATCCTGTCTATTTCGACCTCCTACTCCCAATTTATCTTCTCTCTTTTTCTTATCATTTGTTTCTTTGTAACTTTTTTGCATATCAATGAAATTGTTTTGTTTCCTACGAAAAATATACAGTGCTTTTCTCCAATTTTTAAAATTTTCAATGGATTGATGCATGAATATCCGTTAGGAATGTTTATATCACTTCTCTAATCCACCTTTCCTGTTTTATTGAATCTATTGTATATGTGGTTGTATCTTGGATCAAAAGATTATCTCTCTTTAACGATTGCTCATCTTCTCTCCTTTCCAATTGGAGAGGACGTTTGTAATGATCCTATGGATCCTTTATCTCATGCATCAATGATATAGCTTCTTATCCGAAAGAGGAATAACATTATCTTGATGAATGTTGATTTATTTTTATCATTTCAGTCTTCTCAAGTTTCTACTGAGTCAAATGCTAACACCTCGGCTAGCAAAAATGAGGACAAGGTTGGTGAGGGTAAGTACTCAAATCATTCTGTGGAGGAAGTGGCTGGGATGATACGCAATACACTATCTGCATATGAAGTTAAGGTGAGAATGCAGTTTGGCATTCATAATGTTTATATCTTGGATATTCATGGCATAATGGTATTAGATTGGATAATTTTTTTTCCGAGTTTACTTTTTTTGAACTAGAAAAGTAACATTTCATCAAAAAATAAAAAGAAACTTTTTGAACAAGAAACAACACTTTTAATTGATATATGAAAAGGAAGACTATTGCTCAAGGATACAAACTCCACAAAGGAGCAAAGGAAAGCAAAAAAAAAAAAAAAGATCCAAAAGATAAAATCCAGAGAAAAAGACATAAAATGAGTACAGTAAAATAATGAAAAATAAAAAGAAACTAACGTTACAATCTTGACAAGTTGCTTAATTCAATATTCATTACCATTGGTCCATACATTGTGTACGTTCTCCTAACTTTGGTAAAATTGTGTAAAATGCTTAACTTGTCAGGTTCTTGGCACCTTTCGTGATCTTGAAGAATCAAATATTCTTCAGTCGTATATGAGTGATGCCATAAATGAAATATCTAGTGCTTGTCAAGCTTTCGAAGTGAAGGAGTCAGCTCCCTCAAGTGCTGGTATCTATACATCATTTATATGATATATCCAAATTTTATTTACTCTCTCAAATCATTCATATTTTTTCTTGCTTTTCTTAAACAACAGTGATTGCACTGCGAACACTTCAATCGGAGGTGACAAAGATTTACATCTTAAGGCTTTGTGCCTGGATGCGAGCCTCCATTGTGAGTATATCAAAAGAGGAAACATGGGTCCCTGTGTCAATTATTGAGAGGAATAGATCTCCATACACAATCTCCTTCATGCCTCTAGCATTTCGATCTATTATGTCTTCAGCAATGGATCAAATAAATTTGTAAGTCTCCATAGCTTGGTGCTGTGCAAGTATTCTGTTTCTTATACCATAAAAAGAGAAAATGAATGAAAATGAATAAACCAAAGGTCTTGTATGTCTTCTAAGTTATTTCAATCATGAATTCATGCTATTATAGTGCTCTTGGACAACTGTTTTGTACAGAAGCAGAAATACGTAAATGCCTTATAATGCCATAAAAAGCTATAATTGCATGACAGTGATGTTCAGATATTGGGTTTTATTTACATTTAGAGTAGTAAATGTTTTCTATCTGCTTTGATTTGATGCGCTCAATGTGTGTGGATACCATGCATTAAAAAATGTAGTCAAGTAATCCTGGCGACAATGAAATCTAAGAGAAATGGAGAATGGAGGATATGCGATACCACCCTTAACCTGGTTTGGAATTGATATCATTGCATTTAGGCATTATAATGAGCAGATAGTCATTGGTCACCCGTAGTTCTATAATTAATAATTATATTTGCCAGTTTTTGCAACAATAATTATTTCTTAAACTGATTCTCAGTTGCATCAATTTTCAGTATGGTTCAGTCTTTAAGAAGCGAGGCTTCAAAGTCTGAGGATATATTTATGCAACTTCAAGAAATTGAGGAATCTGTTAGACTTGCATTTTTGAACAGTTTCCTTGACTTTGCAGGTATTACATACTTCTATTTTTCAGTCTGTCGTTTATCCTTTATGGAAATACTGCTTAATTGTTACTAGTGATCTCCATCATTTTATGCTCATCTCTTTCTTTTTTAAATCTAAAAAAATATACATGATTAATTTGTAAGCTTTCTTAAAAACAAATTTATGCACATCCTCTTTATAGGAAACACAACTTTCATTGATGAAATTTTGTGCACATCTTATCTAGGTCATCTGGAGAGTATAGGAAGTGACCTTGTTCAAAACAAACAAAATAAAGAAAGCCCACACTTGCAGAATGGATTTGCTCATGAATATCAAGAAAAACTACTTTCAGATGTGCCTGGGAGTATCGTGAATCCACATCAGCAATTATTAATAGTCTTGAGTAATATTGGATTTTGCAAAGATGAGCTTTCGTGTGAATTGTACAGCAAGTACAAGCATATCTGGTCACATTCTAGGTGAGTGGTTAAGGCTTACTTTTCCCTAGCAGATAAACGGTTTTGTCATTTAGGTTTCTAATAATACTTTTTGTAAATATAGTACAAGATTTCATGGTCGACATGGGAATTAAAATATGCAGTGCTTTATTTTTTTTTTTGTTAGTTGATATATTTAAATTTACCTCAACCTACCAGTTTAAGATTTGGGGTTGATTTATGGTTTAACATGATTCAACATAGTATCAGAGTATGAGATCCTGAGTTCGATCTCTGACAAGTTTTCATCCCAAATTAATA
Organism: Cyclanthera cordifolia; assembly: GCA_037832605.1. Taxonomy (NCBI): domain Eukaryota; kingdom Viridiplantae; phylum Streptophyta; class Magnoliopsida; order Cucurbitales; family Cucurbitaceae; genus Cyclanthera; species Cyclanthera cordifolia. The sequence continues at coordinate 5,081,450 of JBBMEG010000001.1, read as the reverse complement.
TTGATTTTCACTTAATGTGCATTCTAAAGTTTTCAAGCCCACAAGTGAGGAGAAGTGTTAGATTTATTTAAATTTATCTCAACCTAGTAGCTTAAGTTCTTGGGTTGATCGGTGGTTTAACATAATTCAACATTTTTCGTTCTTAAATTTTGATTCACTTTAAACTCCCTCCTCCGCCATCCCTTCCTCCCCTTGCCCTTATCATCTCTGCCCAAGCTGCCTTGCCTCTTGACACCTATTGCTTGTAGTACACACTCTCTAGGAAGCGAGCCCCAACCAACTGCTTCTTCGATTTATTTTCACTTCTTAGTCCCTTGACATGAAAAGCAGCGTTTCTGTATTATGCCTATACCATCTGCAACAAAGAACACGAAGACAACTGTAGAACAAACTCTACAACCTTAAGCAAAAGTTCTTGAACCAGGAATCCCTTGGTTATAGGATTGTACTTAATGACACTGTCAGTGGAGTAGAGGGACAACTGTTGATGCTAATCTAAAATAAGATATGTATTTGTCTGTTCTCAGTTAACGATCTCTTGCCATTCTAGGATAAAAACTGAAGAGGATACCAGCGACCTACAAGATCTTGTTATGTCCTTTTCTGCACTTGAAGAAAAGGTCCTTGAACTGTACACATATGCAAAGGTATTGCCGAATACATTTTAAAGTTAAAGCACCATTTTTTTTCTGTACCGATTACAGTTTGTTATTTTCGTGTGTCAAGAAATGTTTTATTTATAATATCTCAAAGATGCATTTGTAATTATTATTTTTTGTCTCAGAATAAAGATGCTCGATATTTCTTTTTTCAAGGAAACCAATTCTTTTTATTGAGATAAGAAATAGTTACAAAAGGTCCTACATTCTGATGCTATAATAATAATAACAAAAAGAAGAGAAACGTTGCCTCCAAGATAAAGCAAGATAAGTGGCAGATTCAATAAAAGTGCCAATAGTTTGTTGCTTGTCATAGGAAATTTGGTTGTTTCTTGCTAATCACAAGTTTCAAAATAATGCATAGAAGAAATCTTGCCAAATTATCTTTTCTCTCTTGAATCAACGACCATTGAGGGTGTAGTTCAGAACAAATGCACAACGACAAGGAGCGAAAAGACAAAAAATAAATAAATAAAGGAAAAAAATGAAATAATTTTTTTGTTTCGTCAATTAATCGCAAAGTTTTTCGAAGTTCTTATTAGATGGTTTGGAATTGTTCAACGTTTCCTTTCCAGGCCCCTAAATATTAGCAGCAGATAGTTTTATTTTCCTGTATTATTATAACCCGATTGCTTAGGTTTACACCAAGCATTCATGCTCTAATTGGCGATTGTCTCCACACCAGGCAAACTTAATGAGAACAGCAGCCACAAACTATTTATTGGATTCTGGAGTCCACTGGGGAGCTGCTCCTGCAGTTAAAGTAAGTATTCTTACACATGAGTGCTCCAACTGACTGCCTTTTATTTTTCTAATTTATGGTTTCTAAATTTAGCTTCTAAAACATGGTCCCTTTGCTATTATTTTTCCCTTTCCAATACCATTTTTCGGTTTTTATAGGGTGTACGTGATGCAGCTGTAGAGCTACTCCACACTCTCGTGTCTGTCCATGCCGAGGTAATCTTATCATGCGATTTAGGATTATACCTACTATGTGCACGAGGCATAATGGCATCTCATTGGTTTGAATTTTCTTTGGGATGTTAGAATTTTCGTAATTATATAAAAAAAATTTAATTCTTTATTACCTAAAGGTGTTATTTTCTTTGTCGAATAATTGCTACGCCTACATTTTTCTTGTTCTCATTAAATTTGCCTCTTTTCTTACTTCTTATTACTAGTTCCAGCTAAATGGTTTCTATATTAAATTAATCCATTGTTTCATCAGGTTTTTGCTAGTGCTAAGCCCCTTTTGGACAAGATACTAGGCATTCTTGTTGAAGGTTTAGTTGATACTTTTCTCAGCCTTTTTGATGAGAATGGAACAAACGAGCTACAGTCACTTGATACAAACGGGTTCTGTCAACTCATGCTTGAGGTAAAATTAGTGATTTAGAAAATTCCTCTTTATTTTTAATAGCCAAAGGCTCTAGAGAATCTGCGTTAGTTCTATACACATTCTTTTAGGTATGGAATGTTTTTTGGATGTTTTTTTGAGATTACAACAATGGGGTTGGGGGCTTGAACCCGTGACCTCTTGATCATCGGATTTAGACTATATTGTCTAATTACTGCACTCGTTGGTCTTTTTAGATGTTTTTCATGTATTTAAGATTTAGACCGAAGAAACTTGGTAAAGAATAGTTAAGTTGTGTAACCTTGCTCGAATATTCAATCGAACTAATAAATCGCCTAACCTCCATTTCCAACAGAAAATTGGTAAAATATAAGGAGCCCAAGTTAAAAAACCCTCGTGGCTTTATTTTATTATTTTGCAAATGGGGCATGAATCATACATAAATATTTAATGTGCATTGGAGCAGCGTTGGGTCGTTCAGATAATTATTCTGCAATGGTAGTAGCTTACTTGCGCTCCTTTTGCAGCTTGAGTACTTTGAGACCATATTAAATCCTTATTTCACACATGACGCAAGAGAGTCTTTGAAGTCTTTCCAAGGAGTTCTTTTGGAGAAAGCTACTGAAAGTGTGACAGAGGCAGCTGATAATCCAGGTCACAATCGTCGGCCGACTCGTGGGAGTGAGGAAGCTCTTGATGATCGACAGCAAGGAGCAACTGCCCCGGATGAACTCATTGTAAGGAACTTTTTTTTTGCATCACATTCTCTTGGAACATGTTAAAGCTAAAAAATAAGATCTTTAATTTTAGATTTGGCATATGCATTTTAGGTGTTTCTCAGTTTTGTGACTTCATGTTATAACACATTTTTCAATACTATTTCTGCTGGTAAATGTTATAATTGGTTAAAAGGTTAACTTATATGTCATTATATACGGTGGATTGAAAGAAATTGAGAAGAATTAAATCACCTAAGTGAGGAAAAGTTCAAATTTCTCAAACATAAAATTAGGAATTAGAAAACCATCATGGAACGGCCTAGTGGTTAAGAGGATCTTGGGGTGCTTAAAAGGCGATGAGTTTAATCCACGGTGGCCACCTACTTAGAAATTAATTTCCTACCGATTTTCTTGACATCCAAATATTATAGGATTAACGGTATGTCCCCGTGACAGTAATCGAGGTGCAAGTGAGCTGGCTTGGAGAGTCACGGATAAAAAAAAAAGGATTTAGAATCTTTTACTGTTTTAAATGACAATTTCTGTTTGAATTCCTGTGAACTCATTATGTACTAGCCAAAAGGAGGCATGCTCTAGGGACCCTAAGTACGACCTAATAACTAAGAGGTTACATGTTCCAAATCTTCCACCCCAAGTATTGTTGTTGATCTCAAACTCGGTATTTACTATTTTGTATACTTGAAATATGTTAAAATATGAGATACTAGATTGAAACTTTATAAACAGCTGGGATTAGATGGAGAGAAATATTTAACTTTAAAGTATATCTAGCCTCCAATTTAATATGCTGCCACTACTATTTACAAGTAAAAAGGTTCTACATCAATGTCAAAATTATATCATTTTACCAACAACCACAAGCTTCAATGAACGTTTCTTTTACTGTGTGTTGGGCGGCCGTGATTGAATATTTTTCTAATGCTACAGGCACTGGCGCAACAGTACAGCGTAGAGTTACTTCAACAAGAGCTCGAGAGAACGCGGATAAACACTGCATGCTTCGCGGAGTCGATACCATTAGATTCGGTTCCTGAACCAGCCAAGGCAGCCTACACATCATTTAATGCCACAACACATAGAGGAGGCATAGCTGCCACTGGTTCTCCAAGTTTCTCATCTCGGAGCAGACGCCGGTTGTAGTCTTATTCTTGTTTGTTCGATGGATTTTCCCATGTCTATGCACGAGTATTTTTTCGGTTTCGTTCATTCGTGTAATTAACTCTTTATTGGTAATCCTAGTCTTATTCTTCCATGGATAATCAGTTATTGCTCTATCTGGTTGATGTCTATTATTTATTTTTAGCAATGTGGCACTGTTTATGTATTGCCCCAAGAGTCTTATGTAACTTTTTTTCTTTTTTCTTTTTTCTTTATTGATGAATATTTTTGTTAATAATATGCTCGATTTCTTTGGTTTATACATTTATCAAAATCCACATATTGATCTCAGGATTTTCAAGTCTTGACTGCCTCGACTGATTAATGGTGGCTGTCCAAGTCTTGTTTTTTTTGTTTTTTTTCTTCCTCTTAAATTTAATTATTATTATTATGTGGTAGATGAGTAGCAATCAGAAGCATCGATATGAACGATTAATTTTCATGTCTACACGCCAAAAGAGCTGTAGCTCAACGGCATTAGTGAATACCGAAGGACTATGAGGTCTCGGGTTAGAATCCCCCACCCCCAAATTGTTGTAATCTCAAAAAAAAAAAAAAAAAACATTTAAAAAAAAAAAAAAAATTCATGTCTACACCAATTCAGAAAATTAATTACAAGAATGTCTATTTCTATAAAAATAAGCAAAAATACCCAACATTTTAAAAATAGTAAATTAAAATAAATATAAATGACACTAACATCCTTATTTAAAAATTGACTTTCTATTTTTTTAATGATCTTAAAAATCTAATAGTTTATAACAATCAAATCTCATCAAATAAATTCCATAAAACACTAATTTCATCTAAAATTCAAAAAAAAAAAAAAAAAAAAACTAAAATGCCCAAATACAATTTGGATTCCATATTCAATCTAGAACTTCGTTTATTTTGGGTGAATAAATAAGTGGGCAACTATTGGCATACAAGCAGCAATATTGTGCATGGTAAATACGTTAAACCAAATTAATATTGAATTTACAATTTGAGTTGTATTATATTTAATATTGAATTTAATATGTTTAATACACGATAAATATACTAAGCCAACATCGACATTAATATAAAATATTTAGAATTCGAGCAATACGATATTTGTTTAATTAACACTAGACGAATACATTAATCTTATACTACGCTAAACTAACACGAAGGGGTGTTCTTTTATTGGTTTTATGGAGCGGTTCACTGGTTTTTTTTTTTTTTTTTTTCCAAGAATTGCTCAAGTGATTATCGAGTGATTGTTGCGAATATTAAGTGCTATGCGGCGTGATAAAAAGGCGCTACACGACTTCTTTTTTTTTTTCTTTTTTTTTTTTATTATTTATTTTCTTATATCTAATATTTTTTACTATCCCATTAATCAGATACCACATTTAAGAAAATATAAATTTAAATTAAAATATTTTTTTTGTAATTTTAAATTATATGTATTTTTTTAATTAATTTCATATTTTAAAAACATATTTTATAAAATTAAATTTGATGGTATTTTGATAATCAATATCATATTTGATGGAAATTTGATAATCAATTTCATAATTTAAATGAACAAATGACAATTGAAATCTTGGTGCTTCATAAGTTACAACAGGTCACGTAGCATTTTTTTAACTTATTTTTCAAAAGAAATTCATTAGTTTTGTTTTAAACTTTTTCTTCTGTATAATTTTATTCATTTTTCTTGACTTTTTTTACTTTAAACTTGAATTTTTGTTATTTTAGTATATATAATTTTTCTCTCCTTATCCTTATTTATTTATATTTTGCGAATTTTTTTTTTATAATTTTTAATTAACGACAATTTCATAATATAAATAAGGTTTGTATGGTTAAATTAATATTAATTTCATAATCAATTTTGTATTTTAAAAATATGTTTTATAAATTAAATTCGAACGAAAGTAATTATATAAATAAATTTTAATATTATTAATATTAATGTATGATTTAATAAAAATCGTGAATAAATAAATGAGATACTATTATACTTTTTTTTTCTTTCAATATTAATAATAATTTGAAATTAAAAAAAAAAATTTAAAAATATGATAAATATCACATCATTAAAAATCAACAAGTGAGAGACATTAAATGTAAACATATTTTTCAATCTTAATTTACTGATTTATTATTCTACCCATCTTTAAAATTGGAATTTTAAGAAATCATCCGATCTAAAACAAGTCCAAACTAAACAGGCTTAATTATTAAGTTCCTTTGACTGAACCACCAAAAAGGATTGTACACTTTATTGATATAGGTAGTGCTTATCAATTCTTTAAGCATTTCTTAATGGGACTCGAGATCTCTTTCATTCGGATGTGGATTCCATTCATTCATGTATTTGTTTAATCGTGAGCGTTACATAAAAGAAATATACTTTCAAAACTCAAGTCTTCAACTACCGCGTCATCTTTGGAACCATTGAATGTAACATAATTACAACTTTATTTAAAAATTTATCATGAAAATTACAATAGTTTAACAAACAAAGATATAACTTGAATTTAGTAAATTAAACTAAGATATAGTTTTACTTGCTTTAGAGATTCAAATTTTGTGTCCATTCCAAATTTATACATATTTTTAGTTTCTTTAAATCCAACTAGGTTGAAAAAGGTTCTCTTTTATTTTATTTTATTTTATTTTTCTAATAAAACCTAATAAATACATAAAATTCCTATCCAATTACTATTGTTATAATTAATTTATTGAAAACAAAAAGGAAAGATTCCATAAACACATCAAAAAAAAAAAAAAAAAAAAACTCAGATAAATAAAAGCATTAATATAACTTATAATTAAGAGGATATTAAACTGATGTAAATACATGAAAAGCAATAGGACTCAATTGTGTTTCCTAGAATAAGCTAAAAATTGAGGGCGTAACACTGCATCTAATGGGATATCTATGGAGTTTTATTGAAACTTTTTTATTGCTAAAAGAACAGATATCCCGATATTTTTTTTTTTCGATGATCCAGAAGATTGGAGGTTATGCTCCTCTAAATCCAGGAGGACCATAAGCTCGTCCCAAGAAGCGACACGAGATAAATCAGAAGAATAGAAACACTATAAGTGTGTATAAACTAATATCATATGTGAGTCTCGAACCTGAGATCTTGAGGAGAGTACATCTTTAAAACTCTAAATCTTCGTCACCAAAAGAAATTCTGCAATGTCATATTCTTGTCTTGACTCTTTTTGGACACCTTTCTTTGGCAGAATTTAGTGCAAACAATGGCTCTTGATAGGAGTAGCTAGTACAAACAAGACAACACTCTTATCCTATTGGTTGCCAAAATCAATGGAAAAATTTGAAGTAATAAGTAGGTAGAGACCATAATTAGAACCAGTTCACCTCCTCTGACGGTACTTATGAAATTCGTTAGGTGATGTTTGTTTCACATTATTAACGAGTTATTACAAATGACCATTTACTAACCAATCTTCAATACAAACTAATGTAATCACTCAAAAATAATCACTTTAGACCACTTACAGAGTACGATGAAAAGACTTTACTTATTGGCAAAAACAGAATCCACTTACAGAGTTTCTGTGCATTTGAATTGAGAATTTTTCAGAGTTGAGAAAACGAACCAGAGTAACAGACAAAGCTGCAACAAATCTTACTTATTGCTCTCCGCACATTGTTTCAGTGGATCACCCAGAGGCGGTTTTCTTTTGCTGAAAGACGACTGCATAGATTGGAACACCCACACCGATGCTGAATGCAGTGAATACTCCAAGCGTCATGGTCAGCTTCTGGTTTTTCATCCTATCCAAATTGTACATGTGCTTTGCGTGCAAATAGTACGGTTCATCGTGTCCGTGTGCATGTCCTCCCATTCTCTTCACACCGGTTGAGTGAAACCCTCGATTAGCTGCAGCATAACATGAAAGGGAACCATTATTTTTAGGATTTAAGTTTAACAAACTTGATTGATGCAAGAACACTACAAACGAGAAGAAACTACTATCAGTCACACGCGAGTTCCAATCATGTGAAGATGACTCAATAATATGATAAATAAAGAGCTCGATCCGACTGTTTCTTTCTAACCAAATGCTCAAGAAGAAAGCTTGAAGGATGCACTCCCATAGGACCCACTTTTCATTTTAAAAAAGATGGCCATCAAGAGAAACGTCGATGAGGGATCAAATGTTGTCCGGTCTAGCCAATCTCCAATTGAAATGTTATAGAGTTTCATTCCAAAACTTGGCTGAAAATTTGGATATGAGATTCGGCTTCCATTTTGCAAAAACGGCAACAACCAGGCAAGAGAGTTATCATGAAGATATCTTCTGGAAGACATCACCAGTATTCATCGCAGCATGACTAAGCTCGCATATGAAAAACACAGAGTAATCTCTTCATGCTCCACCGAGAAGCCATCTTCCTTTTCTCTATCGCTTAGTACCACACACTCCATTTCTACCCATCATTTTGCGACTCTAGTCTTCGGCAAAGCTTCCCCCCCTCCACCAGGCATGTCTCCTACAACGCTCTGACAAGACAGTCCTTTGCTCCAGTGCTCTATCATTTTTACTGAATAGCATCTTCTCTTTGAGTGTGGTATCAACTTCTCCACCCCTAACGATTGACCTTCACCAGATAGCAGCTTGCTAGAGTCTACCTATCTAGTGTAGTGAAGCCAATCTTCCTTAGGATGCGTGCAACAAGACTAAAGGTTGTTCACCTTACATTGTTGGGACGATCTCCCTTGCTTCTCCTGACTCTAGTCGTACCTGACGGAATCGGCTCTCAACACACAAGCATCATTTGTTCTTCGATTGCCTTTAGTTGTCTTTTAAAGCTGACTATGTTTGTTATGACTCTGTCATTCTAGTACAATTTCTTTCAGTTCAATTATCTTTTTGATTAATGGTTTGATTGTTTCTCTATTTAAATCTTCTGAAAGTATACTAAAATTACACTACCATAAATTGAACAAATATTGTAGCAAGTTAGGACCGTACGCAGGGATAGTAAAGCACGAGGTAAAGTAAATCTAAAGTGCTAGCAGACGAAGTATCGAACCTGATTGCACCAACAATGATTCTGAAGACTTCAGGAGCTTCGTGCAGGACTTAATTCCATTGCCCAAGGACATTTTCGCTTCTAGCAGTTAGTTCTCCCTTTCACTTCTCAATCAAAGTTCCTTTACAAATACATAAGTTTCAGAAACTCAAAGAATACAAATGATTAGTACTTACCAATAGTCAATTGCGTGTGCAGGGAGTGGATAAGCTCATTTTCAAAGCAAACCAAAAAAACTAAGGGGAATGAGAGGGAGATGATTCCCGGTGTTTGGGCCATCAAGAATCATTCCCTCTATAATCACGTTTCCCTAAAATCACATTTTTATTCTCCTCCTAACTAGTTCTATTCTTCCCATAACAACTTTTTATTCTTTCCATAACTATTTTTCACTCACTTCATACACATTATTTTTATTTTTCTCATTATCATTCTCTGAACCCCAAACGCAATTAATCATCTCCCCATAATCATTTCTTTAACCACAAAGACAATTAATTATTCTCCTCGTAATCATTATCTTTCTCATTCTCCCCTTACTTCTCATTCCTCCCATAATCATTCTCATTCCCTTTGCTCCAATCTCTATTCATTAAATAACATACTTTGGAAAAAATCATAAATTCAAAGGGTTAATTTAGGAAATGGACACGGTCGTAAGTAATTTGGTAGGACGTATAATACACCATTTATAACCTGAAACTAACTGATAAATAATCGAAAGCACTCAAGTGCCGTAACCAAATGAGAAAAACAACATGCAATTAAACAAAAACGGATACATCGAATATCCCAGACCTCTTGGAATAATTCTAGACGGGATGAAATAAGAAATTGAAAATCATAAATTCTTTACAGTTGTTATCTTCTTCGTATGAAAATCATACATATAAAGGATTTTCTTGATTTTCATTTCAGATCATTGAAAGTTGCAATTACAAAACATTTCTGAATTTCAAACCAAACAAAAAAAAGTATGAAACAATGGATAATTGAGAAGCATATCCACAGATCTGAAAGCCGCAGCAAGAAAACTACAGAAATCCAAGAGAAACGGAACCTGAAAATTGTATTAAATCGAAGGCTACGTAGATGAATAACAACAAGAAATTTAATCGACCACGAATATAACAAAAAAAAAAAAAAAGTAAAATTAAAAATCAAAGCATAAGTTGAAATGTTTGATCGATCCAGAAACAAGAAAAAACTACGAAATCAGATAAACGAGAGGGAGAAAAATTATTCTTACAGATTGTTTTGGCAGTGACGAAGACCGATATGATTGTGATGTTCAGAAGGCAAGGTCTTATAGACAAATTTTTTTTTTTTTTTTTTTTTTAGTTTATGGACTAAATTTAAACTTTTGAAAATTGAGGCAATCAAAATAAAAAAATTTGAAAATTCAAGGACTAAAATTAAACGATATTATTTTAAAATAAGGAAAATTCTACAAACCTAACCATTGAATTCTCAAGACCTCGTTTTGATAACTATTTTATTTTTAATTTTTTGTTTTAAAATTTAAGTCTATCAGAGTTATTTTTTTAACATATAATTTTCATGACTTTGATGTTTTATTTGTGTTCGTAAAATGAAAATCGAATTTTGGAAGCTAAGGCCCCATTTGATTTTTCGTATTTAATTTTTGAAATTTAAGCTTATATTTATCTAAATTATGTACATATGTTTCATCTTTCCTTTTAAGTAAGTATATGAATCCTAACCAAATTTCATAAACTAAAACAAGTAATTTGAAAGCTATTTTTTTAACTTTCAAAGTTTGGTTTAATTTTAAAAACCACAAGTAAAAGGTAAACATCAAAGTCTTGATAATTAGATGTTGAAAGAGTAGTTATAGACTTAAATTTCAAAAATAAAAAATAAACAATGTTACACAAGGAAGGGAATATATACATCGCGTCGATATTAGAGAGCTATATATTTCCCACATTCAATAGCATTCATTCGATTCATTCCTCTTCAAAGACCTATCTTGAGCTTCAGAATGCTGTGTTCTCGAACACTGACTCGACTCACCTACTTTCTACTAGAAGATGGCTTAATTATAAAAGAATCAAACCAATTACATAGAGAGCACAACCTTCTAATATTCTTAGCAACCTCCAATGGAACCTATCCAAACTTCACTCACAACCCAAAAGGGCCTACATCCTCTATACTCATGCACTTTCAAGCTCAAGAATGGTCACGTCTCACTTTCTGGAGAAAGCACGACCCCTAGAACACACCTGTAGTGCCCATAAACACTTACAAGCGATCGTGTTTGAGTCTGGCGAAATACCTCTCTCTTGCCAAAGCTCAAGAGAGAACTTCATGTAAAAAAAAATTCATATATATTAAAAAGTGTAGACATTAGCCCACTCTATCTTATATATCTGTTGAAGAACCTCCACCTTACCAATGTGGGTGGGACATTTGTCACAAGGTGAGTTTTCCAACTATCTCCAACATGCCCCCAAGATGGCACCATTTAGGGAAAGCCATCTTGGACTAGATCCTACCTGTTTTGGCTCACTCGCTTGGGTCGGATCCAACTCTTTGGGATCATGAAATGCCCGCTTAAGTATTTTTCCCACCTAGGTTTGGGTCCTCGGAATATTTGAAGGTCTAATAACATGGAGCTCTGATACCATGTTAGATAGTGTGAGGATCTATTGTTAACAAATAATTACTAGATCAAACATATACCACTTGTGGTTCGGACAAAGCCTACATCCATGGGCGAAGACGGCAAGAAATATTCCACTAGAGTTCCAAAAAAAAATGGAGATTACAACAGAACACACTCAGCACTCACCAAAATCCCCAATACACCCAAAATATTAAACTCACCAAAATTAATTTCCAAATACAATTAGAAATTAATATAAAAAATAATTTAGAAAATAGAATTTAGAAATTCTAAATTATTGTTGGTGTGTGAATTATAAATACATATACATGTATTTATACATTAAGGGTGAGGGAGAAAAAATTGAAAATTCCGATGTGGGATTAATTTAAGCATCACAAACATCTATCTCATACCTAATTGGTTTTGAGATGGATGCCCACACTTTCTAACAATATACAAACAAAATATATAACTACACAATAGGCGAAAGAAGTAAATCATTTTGTGTAAGCAATAATAAAATAAAATATGTGTTTATGAACAAACCCCAAGTATTATTGAATTAAAAAGCAACGAAACAAAATAAAAGGACTCTAACTTTGTAAATTACAAACATAATACATATCTAATTTTTCATTAGCTATTTAATCTAATTAGTTAGGAAATATTATTAAAATTTAACACTAATTTTCATAATAAAGATAAAAATTTTACAAAGTAACATTCTAAGAACTACATTGTTTATCGTTGGGATCTGATGGAGATACGTTGGTCATAGGACCGCCGCCGTTGCTCGGAGGAGGCGGAGGCGGCGGATTAAATTGAACTTCTGCCTCAACCTACAAAACCACCAATTAATCCAATTAATTAATTTCTCTATATATATATATATATATATATATCAACTATAAATTTTGAACTAAACTCAAGAGTTTAATTATCTTATGTTTAAATGATTTAATGTCTTATATCTAATTTTACAATATCCCTTAAATTTGTTTCTACATTAAATTGAATTTAGAATATAAAATTATATGATCTTCCCAATAAGAAAACATATAGTACTTTCTCTCTCTCTCTCTCTTTTTAATACAAAAACACATAAAATCATTTCAAAGTTTTAAGTAGAAAATTTACTCCTCATACGATCTGTTGAGGATCTCATAATATCTCACATCCGTATGGTGGAGAATCCTCCGAACATTCTTAAGATAAGTTGAACTACTCGTTTCAATAGAAGCACACACTATCTAATTAATAGGGTATTAGAACCCATAAACCTAAATGCAAATTATAGTAATTCCTTTTTAAAAAATTTCAATTTTGTCTATTAACTAAACCGTAAACCTATCAATTGAATTAATTGTAATATATCAGTTGAACTGATTAAATGTTATCGATTGAAAACGGACTGAAACATGAATATTTTAATCATTTTACATTTTTCTGCTACGTATATAATTATATTAAAAAAAAAGATTTATTTCTGATTTTTCATTTTCTATACATCTAAATCTCCGTGTAAATAATTGATCTATATATTAAAAGAGTAATTGTTAATGTGTTACTTCATAATATTACTTAATATATATGTTATATTTTTTTAAATAACGACTATTAAATCTCTCTACATATACATGATTGTACTGCAACAAAAAAGAGACATATTATTGTAAACCAAGAGATTTTATGAACTCGTGACGTAGTGTTTAACTGAATTACCACCTAACAATAAAACCAACCCGCCACTGGCCATTTTCGGTTCAACGATCGTAGTTAAACTTTATATTTTAAAATTTTGTCACCTAATTAATTTGTCCCCTAACCATTTTAGAATATTGAGATATAATCAAAGTATAAGATATACAAGAGTAAAAAGAATTTAAACTCCCTCCTAGCTAGGAGAATTTCTAACTCTACCCTCTTGAAAGATAGACGACGCTTACCGGTTCATCAACGGGTGGTTTGCCCGCCGTCGGACACGAGCAATCGGTATAGGAATCTTGCGGTGGCCGCGAGGATGTCGGACGAAGAACAAAGAACCCTAAAACAACCTTGAAAATGGCCATGATAACTTTGAAGATTGAGTTGAAAAAGGGAAAAGTACTGAAAGGACCATGAACAACATTATTTTCACCAACAAGCTCCTTGGTATTTTCAGTTGAGTCCTTCATTTTTCTCTTATTTTCCTCTTTCTCTCTGTGATGAAAATGGATCGGAATATTTGATACTTAATATAAATGAATGCCTTTGTAAGATATGGATCCTTAAAATTCAATTAATTTCTTCTCCTTTTATATGAATTATATATTAATTAATTAATGTTGGTAGAGTTTCGGGGAAATTACAGTCCTACCCCACACTCAAATTTTCTACCAATATGGTCTATTTGTTTATTGAATGGTTGACTTTGGCATTACACATGTTTTTGAATGATTCTCTCCACTTATTTGATTATTCATTAATATTTCCTTAGGTTTGAAATTAGTTTTGCATCTCTATATTCTGAAATCAAACATTTTTTTTATTTTAAAATTATCTACCAGATCTATAGTTCGAATCTCCAGCGTGACAAAAATAATAATTTCTTCAAATTTAAAATTATTCTAAATTATTTTTGTATTTTCAAATACTAAAATTTAATATTATTGGTAAGCATGTTTCTTTTTGAAATATAAGAACATATAGAAATTTACTCAACATCTAAAGTTATAAAAAATGTAATTTTATCAAAAAAAATTCAGGCTAAAACGTTATTTTGATCCCTAGACTTTCTATACTTTCACCTTCGATCTTTGGTCCATAAACTTTTAAATATATATATATATATATATATATTTTTTTTTTTTTTTTTTTTTTTTGAAATCTCAAAAAATCAAATTTTAATTCAAAACTTTCAAGTTTGTCTATGCCTCAATTTTCAAATTTATTCTATTTTTACCCTATTTATTAATAAAATGACTATATTTGTTAAATTTTTTTTCAAAAGTGGCTACATTTATAAATAAAATTATTTTTAAATTTGACTAATTGTATAAATTTTTTTTATCGGTATTCATAACTTTTGTGATATGGTTTTACTTTTTGAACACTTGAAATTATTAAAAATCATATGGGATTTTTTTTTTTTTTTTTTTTTGAGATTTAATGGGATGCACGATTTTTTTTTTTTTTTTTTTTTTTTTTTGACAGGTACTTCTTAATCATTTAGTACCTTAATATCATTGAACTGCTATTATTGGCGAGCAATTATTAATAGAAAAAAAAAAGTTTTTATAATTTCCTACAATTCGAAATTTAGTTTTATTTGTATATTTCTAAATGATGTATATATTTACACATTTTAGTTAATACTCTATTTTTGTCATTCTATTTTTTTCGAGTTTATATGTTTATATTTATTTTCTTTTAAATATACAATTCAATAAAATAATCACTTTATTGAAATTTAAAATTAATCTAGTAATTATTTTATTTAATGTTATTTCATATAATTAATGATTTTACTAGAAATTGAGTATAATAATTAAATTTCAATAATTTTAAAACCAAACAAAACTAGTTCAAAATTTATAAACTAAATATGCACATTTATTTGCCTTTCTATTTTTATGATACAAGTGTAATTATTTTTTCCCATTTAAAATTGCATTACTTATGTATGTTCGATGTGTAATAATTGTGGTATAAAAAAAAAAAATGTAAATTTTGAGGAAAAAAAAAACTCTTTCATTTTATGACGTTTGACTTTGATAAATAAATACTTCAAAAATATTTAAAAGTTATATAAATATTATATATATATATATATAAATATTTATTTATTTGTCTTCTTTCATGCAAGTGTCACATATATGAAAAATAATGCGGCTGGGAAAAAATAATAAATAATAATAATAATAAATATATATATATATAATATAATATAATATTGCAAAGTGTTGAATTTTTGTTGATTTTTAAGCTTTTGAAAAAGAAAATAGTCTGCCTATGTTTTAAAAATTTAGTAGGAATTGAACAATTCTTTCCTTGGTAAGGAAGAATTGAAGTCAATGGTCTAAAACTCGGTTTTAGAAGGAAAACTATCATGCTTGTTTATTGATCTTAAACTTTTATTTTATTATTTTTTGCATTTACGGAATCGAACATGTGACCTTTAAGTCATTGAGTTTACATTAATATCACTGAGACACTGATCATGCTATCATTAATTTACACCAATTAATTGGTTTTGAGAAGATGTCTACATTTATCTAATATGATATCAGAGCGTATTAAACTCAAACGAATATTCGGTCAAATAAAATGAAATTGGAATCTTATTCAAGATTGGTGTCAACCTCAAAAGAGACACCATCTTGAAGAGACATGTTAAGAATCCCGTCATCTCTAATGTCCAACATCAAAAGTGTGCGTCATTTAAACTATTCGACATAGAAAATATCTGTCAAATTATTATATGTCATCATAAGAACACTTAGATATCACATGTCTTCTTTTTAGATCATTCTGGAGTGTTTATTTTGTTAGAAAGTGTGTGAATCCATCTCAAAACCAATAGGCAATAAGAGAAGTAGCCCACCTTGTGTTATATGTGGTTGGAGGATTCTCCACTTTACCGATGTGGGATATTTTGAGATCCTCACATATTTTGAGTGTTTAGAAATAAGAAGTTATTTTGAGTGATTATATAGAAGAAATTGTAATAATAGCTCGTTTATATAAAGTTTTTAAAGATTAATTATAAAAACTCGTTTATAAAATCTTCATAAAAACTCAAAACAAACATCCCTTAGGGTTTTAACCTTCGTTCTCTCAACTTCTCTTTCATTTCACTACTACAAACCAGAGATGTGATGATTCTAAAAAAGTATCACAAATATTGTAGATAATAATTTTCTACAATCGTTGTATTACACGTCATCTATTCTCTTTACATGAAACTTCTTAAGAAGTGTCATTATCTATAAATGATACTTTTTTACAATCATTATATCACGTGCATGCACATCATTAGATGATCATTAAAAACTCATTGGATGATGTTTTTCTATAATCATTCATTCTTCTTTGATGATGTAAATTTATTTCGTCACATATAAACAATAAACGACATATAAAATAAGTCATCAATACTCCGTAAAACTCTCCCCGTACGCGTTCTTCGTCATTTCAATCTTTGTTGATTAGTGGGGTACATTTTAGTATTCTCAAACTCAACTTCCTAACAAAAGAATACTCAATTACATACAAGAAATTAGATGATGATTTAACATACGTATAATTATCATTAATAATCAATTAAATACTTTACCAACATAAGTAGCCCTTAAGCACATTTAATTTTAAAAAAAAAAAAAAAAAAAAAAAAAAAACCCCATTAAGCACATGTAATAGCATAATAAAATAACTTATACTTGTCACATTTCAATGAAAGCAAATATAATTCATAATGACTTACTTTGAGTTAAAATTAAGACCCCAATTCAAGACATTTTTCACAACAGGTTTTTGTGAAATCTAACTAATAAAAAAAAAAATCCCTAAACTAACCCTCAATGAAACTTAACCTAATTCAAAACATAACCTTACCAAAACTAAATTAAAACCTAACCTAAATATAAATCTAATATAAATGAAGATCTTACTTATCTCAAACATAATCTAACCTAAATCAAAAACTTACCTAAATATAAAATTAAAATAAAAAAACTTTCCTTAAAAAAATACAATTATTAGAAACCAATGACAAGAGTAGTCACATATATCGTAGCTGAGATTTAGATATAATTTGTTAGGAGTTATGACTTAAAGAATTAGTAGTTTATATTTCAAGTAATAAACATTTAATATTATATTTCGATTATAATTAACAAAATGTTATTATTTTTATTAATTGTGTATTTAATATACAAACGTCACTCAACTTTATCGTATTAATTGGATTAATGTAGATGCGTCCATGATTTTTTAGATGTACATTTGTATAAGTATGGAAGACAAAAAAGTGGATCTAGTTCAAGTTAATAACCTTAGACGTCTATATGAACTAAATATAGGGTGCCTAAGTCCTGATAATACTGTTGATACGACCCATTTTGCAAAAGTTGCAAACGACCTGATTCGATTGTTTACGTGGAGACATGCGAGTGAGAGTGTCTATATATGCAAAAAAGACATTTTTTCATAAGACGGAAACCATCATTAAGTTTTATAATCGACTTAATAATTTTGTAATAGACTCGCATCAACTACTTCACTTTGGAATGATCACGTGCGATGGTAACTTAATCTTGAGTGGGTTACGAACTCCTACTTTATGAAAGCATTCATCTGCATGGGTGAGATCAACCAGACAACACTAGTTCAACAAACTTTCTTACGTTGAAGATTGTCGTAAGAAGTGACTGACAAATTAGTGACGCCTAAATAAGTTTACAGTGAATCGATCTTGCGGTAGTTTACTAAATAAATAAAATAGTAGGCCCCAAGCTAGCTCAAACCATACCCCTAACGGCTAGCAAAAATTCAAAAAGAGAGAGGGTAGGATTGTACTTTCAATGAAACCTCGAATGACATGCATTTAATAGCACACTGAAATTTGGTATTGTCTTTCTGTGTATATATTAAAAGCCCATTGAAGTGCAATATTAAAAAGATAGGGACCCTTGTCGGCAAAAAAAAAAAAACTCAAAGGAGAAATTCAAAACTTTTGCAGTTTTTTTTTTTTTTTTTTTTTAATGGATAATTCAACAGAGAAAAGCAAGAAACTTGATGATGAAACCGATCTTCTTCAATATTCTGACGGTCCTTTTTGTTTGCCAATTTGCGATTCAATCCTTCAACCTCTCATTGCAATTTTGAAGTTCTTTGGTTTTCATGGCCGTTTCCTGCCGGAGAATTGCTGCACCGGCGGCTCCGATCCGCCTTCCACGGCGGTCGACCCACCTGATGATGAATTTGTAAGCCCCTCTCTATTTTAGCCTAAATGTATTTATTAAAATGGTTTTTTGAGTTAATTCTATTTGTTGAAAATGAAATTTTTTTTTTAAATTGACTAATTATTTGATTTTTTTTTTTTTTTTTTTTTTTTGTGAAAGTGATACGAACAAATTTATTGTTTTATATTTTATATGGGTAAAATACTATTTTTGCACATTTTTTCGATTTTTTTTTTCATTTTAAATATTTAATTTTAGTTTAATAAAACTTAAAAATTAATTTCTGTCTTACTATAAATTTTAAAAATTCAAGGTTTTTATATAAATTATTTCAATAATAAACTATATATTCTAATTTATGCAGTGAACACTAGCCATACCAATTTCTTAAGAAATTAAAAATTAAAAATTGTCATGAAAACAAACTTCATAAAAATGATATTTTAGCCGAAAAGGTAAAGAAATTTTAGCAAACTGTTTTTAAAACTAGCTGAAAATGATATTTTAAATAGAAAAAACTTAAAAATTGTAATTTAATTTAAATAAATGATCGATAATTAGTAATATAAATATATATTTTTTTATTGTAAATTTTTATTTAATACAAATTGAATCATTTTTTTAGTCTCAAATGGAAAACATTACAAAATAATAATAATAATAATCGAATTATTAATCAACAAAGTTGGTGTATTTATTTATTTAAATCCTTTTTAGGTCAATCTACTTAAATGATTTTTTGTTTTTCAATTTTTAAAGATGAGTAAAAGGAAAAAAAAAAAAAAAAAAAAAACATTCGGTAGATTATTTACAGAAATAAAATAAAATAAAGGATTATATATAATATAATATTATATTTTTGGATGTATTGTGTTTGGTAGGAGGACGATGAAAGTGAGTACTACAGGCGACATGTCCCTCCTCGGCCGCCGTGGAGCTCCGGCGGTGGTGGTCAGACCGACTAAGATGTTATAAATCGGCGGCGGCGGCGGCGGCTTTTCACTTTAATTCTAATCTAATTAATGTATGATATTTCTCTATCTATCATGTATAAATTAGGAAAAAAAACAAAATTAAAAAAAAAAAAAAACTTTTCTCTCTATTTTTCTCTTATTTTTGATTAACCAACTGTTAAAAAAAAAAAAAAAAAAAAATTAACAAACCGATGCACATTTGGGTCGGTTGGATAGTCTCATCCAAAGTATATCTTGGAAAACTATATAATATAATACAATTGTTATTATTATTTTTTTTTCGAGAAATATAATTTAATTCGACATAGGATTCTATATTATTATTGAAAATTTGTACGTTTATGGCTATAGAAAAAAAAAACCAATTTATTTTATTGAATATATAGAATCAAAGCTAACCTAGAGAGTATATTGATTTAGACATGAGTTTACATCTGAATAATAAGGAAACAAAGACTTAGAGACTTTTCATTTATATCATTAAAAAAAAAAAAACAAGAGAAATTTCAAGAATAAATTTTTTTGACAATATTTCGTATATAACAAAAAATTCGGCATGTCCCCTAAAATAACTAGTAGTTCTAACTTAAATTTTAAAAACTGAAAACTAAAGTCCGTTTGATAATTATTTGGTTTTTTGTTTTTGGAATTAAGTCTACACGTATTACTTCAACACACATAATTTTTATGACTTTGATGCTTACATTTTTACTTGTGTTTTAAAAATAAAACCAAAATTTAAAAGCTAAAAAAATAGTTTTCAAATACTTATTTTAGTTTATGAAATTTGATTATGATTCCTATATTAAAAAAAAAAAAAAAAAAAAAAAAGCATATGTAGAGAAGTGACGTTAATACATGCATAAATTTTAAAAATCAAAAATAAAAAACAAAATGATTATCAAAAGGGTCTAAGATTCGTTAACCATTTTGTTTTTTGTTTTTCGTTTTTAAAATTTAAGCTTATATTTACCTAAATTCTCTACATATATTTCATCTTCTTTTTAGGTAAGTATATGAACCTTAACTAAATTTCATAAACCAAAACAAGTATTTTGAAGCAATTTTTTTTAGCGTTCAAATTTTGATTTTATTATTAAAAATTCAAGATGTTGACATCAAAGTCATGAACATTATGTATTAGACGATCAGATGTATGCTTAAATTTCAAAAAAACAAAAAACAAAAAACGAAATAGTTACCCTAATTTAAAATCAACAATCAAAATGATAACTAGAACATGCTTGGCTATAAAACAAAGGGAAAGATGTTCCCCTTCCCTACTCACCCACCCAAACACACCCTTAAAACTATACATGTTGGGAAGGACTGTTTCAACATTGAATTAAGCCTAAGGAGATGGAGTCGGTCAACTTTATAAAACTTTGACCAAATAACAAAATATTATTGGGCCATGCAATGAGGGCCGAGTCAAAGGTTTAGCCTTTTGAAAAAAAAAAAAGAAAAAGGGTAGAACCGTAATTTCACTCAAATAACTAATTCAAATCACAAAACAATACCACTATATATATATATATCTAAACTCATTAAATCAAACATCGACAGAAAATTTTGCTAACAAATAAAAAAAAAAATACACAAAAAAAATGGAAGGCTCAACTAAAAATAGCAACAAGCTGAATTCCAGAGTATCTCGTCGGGAAATTCCAAATTCCGGCGGCTCAGATCCGCCGTCCACGGCGGTGGAGTTAGTCGTTGCTGCTGCTCCAACTAATTCACCAGTACTGCGAGCTAACAAACTTGTAACTACTACCTTGTGCACACCACGTGTTCCTCCGCCGTCTCGGAGTCGCGGCGGCGGTAGTCGGAACAATGGTGGTTCTCGGCGGTCTGGGAATGGCCGTCGAGAGGGTGAGAGAAACCGTGTTCCTCCGCCGAAGCAAAGTAGCGGCGGTGGTGATCAGACCAACTGAGATTGAATGGGGTTGAACTTAGTTTTGTAGAGAGTTAGAAAGTTTATGCATTTTCTTATTTGTGTATTTCTTATATTTATATTGAAAGAAAATGAGTTAACTCTTTTTCTCCACATTTGGGTTTGTTTATCAATTTTGTTTTAATTTCATTAAATCTAATAAAGATAACAATCCTATTCGGAGTTCGATATTGATATGTATTATCCGCTTCAAGTATATAATTTTGTGACTCAAAATGTTTCATATCAACGAAGATAGTTGCGTCATCACTTATATGTATTATCTTCTCATTTCTAACCAATGTAAGACTGCTTTCGATCGATGAGCGGATACACTTTACTTGAAGAAACTATTTTTAAAGTTATTTTTTAAAAAAACATTCAGGGTTTTAAGTAGTTGTAGTTCTTCTCAAGTTTTAGAAACTATTTTACTTTGATAACGTAGTTTGTCATCAAAATATTCATTACTTAATTTTTTTTTTTCCTTTTTTCCAAAATTATTTAATTGAATTGATTGTGTTATACTTTCATGGTTAAGGGTTCATTTTTGCAAACAATTATTTAAATACATACTTGTCAAAATTATATATGGCCTCGGTATAAGATCTCTACCGTTTTGACTAATAATATATAAAGATCATGGCTTTGATGATCATACTTGTTTAACCTATGTGTTTTTTGTTGATACTTTTTTTTTTGATGAGGTTCAAGATGTTTTCATTCGTAATTTTCAATACGATTTAAAATCAATTTCAAACAATAATAAAATTTAACATACTAATAAGTCAACTGAATAATTTAGTGAATATTTGGATACATTTTTTAAGAGTATAGAATGAATATCTCATCAGTCTACGGTAGATCAGATACTCGTCAACAAAATTTGGATTGGTGAAAGGAAAAATATACACTTAATGGAGGAAAAGTTGATCTTATTCCAAATTAACTAGAACCTCATGCAACTAAATATGTTGATATGCAATATCAAACAACAAGGAGTTTGGGTGCCATCATATCATTCATTTAAAAAGAATTTTGAAAGTATAGATTTAACCTTTGCATAGAATGATTCTTTTTTTTTAACCCAATTTGGGTCAGAGGGTCAAATTATTTGTCCAAATAACCTTTGTCCTAGTCATTCTATACCAAACAATATAAGAATGATCTACTTTTAAGGAAAGAAATACTATAAATTGATTTCTATAATCACATTCTTGAACTTTAAGTCTTAACTAGTAAGGAACATATTCAAAATAGTATGAATCAAACAATGGATGTAACCCAACATCAATCCAAATTCTCTTGACAAATGATGTTAAAAAGTCAGGTAATGCACTTCGCCTTATCTATCTTTGATCTTGATATTCCCATAGGTCAAAGATAAGGAACATGTAATTCCACAAAATATATCGTACCATTGCCATATTATCTATCTTATCATAGATATATTTTGATAACCATAAAGCATCCACATTAAGGATCAATGATATTTTTATTTCAAGGAACATATATACAAGAAATCCAAAATGATTTGAACTAGAATTAAGCAATTATGAAGAAGATGAATGTACTCAATCAAAATTGTACGCGGGAAATGCTAGCAAAAGACAAGAAAACAATTGATATAAATGGGTATTCACTATGAAATGCAATACGCATGGTAGCATTGAAATGTATAGAGCCAGACTTTGTTACAAAAGGCTTTATCAGATTTATGACATTGACTACAAAGAAACGTTTGCTACTATTGCTAAGGTTCACTCTATTCGAGTACTTCTTTCTATTGATGCCAAATCTAAAAGGTCATGACTTTATTAGCTAGATGTAAATAAATTCATTTCTCAGTGGGGATCTCAAGGAAGAAGTGCTTATGTATTTTCTTTATAGATACGACGTGAACTTTGAGCTAATTAACAAAGTTTGCAGACTGAAAAAGACATTATATGATCTGAAATAGTGTCAAACGACATGGTTGTAAAAATTTAGGAAAGTTGTTAAAAGTTAAAAGTTCTTTCAAAGTCAAGCATATAATTATATATGTAAAGATAAGATATATAATTGTTCAAATATATGTTATATGTGGATGGTATAAATGATGAAGCGTGGATAAATGAACTGGAGAATAAACTAACCTTTGATTTTCATATCAAAGATCTAGGAAAGTTGAAGTATTTTCTAAAAATAAAATTTGCCACATCGAAAGGATATCCTTGTTAATCAGAGGAAATATATTCTCAATGAACAACAAAGACTCCTATTGAATCAAATATGAACTACAACCAACACCACCGAGAAAAAAAAAAGAAACATATGATAAGACTTATATATCTATCACTCATTTCCCTCAATATTCTCTCCATCTAATCAAAAATTTACATCGGGTCCCAATAGAGTCTCTGTGGCGTGAGGAAAATAGACATCTCTACCATTAACTACATAGCTCGGATTATTTAAATTCATTTTATACTTAGGTTGAATTTTACCCTTAACAATTGGAATGATTGTTTCAATTATGAATTTTGCCAAAGGAAATGGATTCAGTCAACGTTATGATCAAAGTTTGACCAAAAAAACAAATAACACTCTCACCAGACAATGGACCACATGGGGACAAGCAAGAGGGCTGAGTCAAAGGGCAAAGATTTAGTATTTTGAAAAGAAATGAAAAGGGTAGGACTGTAATTTCACTCAAACCCAAACATTAACTAATTCAAATCTCAAGCCTAGCATACAACTATATATATATATATGTGTGTGTGTATATATATGTGTGTGTATGTATGTATGTATGTATGTAAACCCATTGAATCAAAAATCCAAACAAACTTTTGTTAACAACAATTCATTGGTCTTCAAAAAAAACCACAAAAAAAAAGAAAGAAAATGGAATGCTCAACTCAAAACAGCAACAAGCTGAACACCAAAGTTTCTCGCCGGGATATTCCAAACTCCGGCGGCCAAGATCCGCCGTCCACGGCGGTGAAGTTAGTTTCTGCTCCGACTAATTCAGTACGGCTTCGGCCTAACAAATTGGTAACAACTATCTTATGCACAGTACGACATATTCCTCCTACGCCTCGGAGCCGCCGTGGAAGGGTTAGGAGTGACCGTGTTCCTCCACCAAAGCAAAGTAGCGGCGGCGGTGATCAGACTAACTAAGATAGAATTGGGTTGCACCTAGGAGTGTAGAGTTAAAAAGTTTCTACATTTTCTAATTGTTTTTTTTTTTTTTTGATAAAAAATGAATAAACTTTTTTCTTGACATTTGGGTTTGTTTATCATCTTTTGTTTGAATATCTTCAATATTTAACTTTTGAATGAGTGACACAACGAGGGACTTGACAAAAAACATGATTTGTTGGTATATTTTCTATCTTAAATAATCATTGAAGAATTAATTTAGTCGTAAGACAAGCCTATACGAACTAGTTGACGAAGTTCTTTCGATTGTGCCACCGAAAACAAAGGTACATCTTAATGGTATAGGTAGTACGAACCATGGGACTATATTCTCAAGATCGCTCTCATTCGGATGTGGACTCGGTTCATTCATGTACTCCTCTTAACCCCGGGCGTTACAACGTCGGACAATTCTTGTTTAACCTCTACTTGGAAGAAGTTACGAAAGATTAGTGTTCTTCCCAAAATCAAAATGTGGTTTGGAATATTATCAACAATGGCATATGTTCCAAGTATAACATTTATGCTAGAGGCATTGATTCCAATCTCATGTGTCCTGCTTGTCTTAAAGCGGGAGAATCTAACATTCACATCGTTGCTTTCGGCTGATATCACTTTTTTCCTCTTTGGCTAACTTCTCGACGACTTTGTTCAGGGATTATTCGAAGAATAGTGATGACATTTCGGGCTCATTTTTAATTAAGATTTTTTCTAATCTTGATTCGGAGAAGGCTTTAGTGATTATCTCGAGTCTTTGGTCCTACATAAATATTTATCTTCATAACTGACTGTTCTATCAGATTGATTCTTTTTTTAATCGAGAAGTATTTGGATGCAGTCTAGGGTGCATCCTGCCATCATTGTGGTGTCTAGGGCACTCCATATTTTTTTTTAATTAAAAAAAAAATTATAATAATATATGTGTGTGGTGCCCAAGACACCACAATAAGCATGATGCATAATTCAAATAGTCTATTTTTAATTTATGTACGGTTGTTATGATTAACTTAATACATTATACTTATTAAATATTTAGATATTAATTTTAATTAATTATGCATAATGAAATTAATTATTAATGGCTTCTTTTGCTTTTATATTGACCATATTTTATTTCCATGGTTATTTTTATAATTATGAATATAATATTAAGTTAGATAATATAACTTTTTTTTAGAAACAAACTAAAATTGATTGGGGAAATAAAAGAGCCTAAGTTTTATCCCATTTGAATAATAATTTAATTTAATTTAATTAAAGAATAGTCACAATACCTATAATTATTTAAATATTATATTATAGTTTATTAGGATCACATTTAGATAATAAAAATTAGTTGTGATTAGTTTGTGTAATATGATAAATCTTAAATCTCAAAAAAAAAATATATATCATATTTCATGTGATTAATTATGATAAAATATTAAATTATATTTTTTAATTTACTCACAACGATAATTCGATAGTTTTATCATAATGTTTAAATGAATCTAAATAAATTAGAATTATAGCGTACATTTAAATTTCATGCACTAGATTCATATTTTTCATGAGTCTACATCAGTAAAACATACTTCATATTAGCTTTAAAGTTAGTCAATTGAGCATAATTAAAGTAATTATAGCTAATTCAATCGGTTATGTTTTCGAGCTAAAAAACGATAAGTATAAAATTCGGAAATCGGAGGCTTGTGAAATTCAAGAAATATAAGAAATTAGAAAAAAAAAAGTTTAAAATGACTTGATTAGTGAGAAGAACGAATTCAAAAATATGGATAAGATGTTTCAAATTAATTAATACACATGAATGATGTTGGAATTACAATGTCACACGTGCCTCCTAATTTTTATACTATTCTTATTTGACCCTAAAGATATGCTTGGTTCAAAGTTAAAAATCTCAACGAATAATATAACTTTTGAAAGCTCTAGAGAGCATAATTAAAACATACCAAAGATTTATGTACCTTACATGCTACCATTTTCTAAATTATGTGTTTAACCTTAATTAACCTATATTTAATTGTTAATCATATTTGAATAGAGAGAATACGCAGATGTGTCAATGAAAACAGTAGCATCAGTGTAAATTCAATGACGACCAAGAGGTCTCTCACGCCTACAATATTTTCATCTAAAAACAAAATGAAAGAAAGATAAAAGAGAAAGGCGTCTCACAATTTTGTATTTAGTCAAAGGAAGGGAAGAGAATGATTCACGATATTTGAATATTTGGACTTATACAAAGAATATGAGTTATCAATTCAATGTTGAAATTGAGAATTAAGTTTTTGAATTCAACCAACAACCACACAATTGAGTTGAAAAATGAAAGGGTATAACTATTTTTATTTCTTCTCAAAACTCCTCCCTCTAAATCAATCAATAAGAAATTAAAAAAAAAATTAAATAAACTATATA
>JBBMEG010000001.1:5007740-5031683 GCA_037832605.1 Cyclanthera cordifolia | reverse complement strand
TGGTTCTTCATTAAACGTTGCCGGTTCCCTGTTTCGACCTCCTTCGTGAATAGACTTTGAGGGTTGGATGTGTATCAAAATTGTAACTACTATTGTTAGAAAATAGGTAAAAGCACGGGCAAATCTGCAGTTTTAATAGGAGAAATTTCATAGGACGGACCTCATATTTCACATCTTGCCTGTATTGTATTTTTACATCTATAATTCAACATAGATTGTCGCCTACAGAGTTCGAATAGGAGAAATATTAAGGTCATGGTTTGACATGACCTAAATATTGAAGCATACCTATATGCTTCAATTTGTACCACATTTTGTTATTTTTTAACCAAAATATAAAAAATAAAAGAATAAAAGAAAAACAAATGTGATCCAAATTGGATCACATAGGTAGACATCAATATTAGAATCGGGGGGGTTGTTTGGATTTGGAGGAGAGGCAGAGGAGAGAGGAGAAGAGGAAGAATTTTTTGTTTGTTTTTAGTACATCACATCCCCTCTCTAACTTTTCCTTAACCTCTTCTCAACTTTTCTCTAACATTTCATCAAATATCAAATCAAACTTTTTACCAGATTTCATCTAAAATAAACATTTTCTCTCGTAAACACAAATCTCAAAAAAGTTTTTCTAGCCTCTCCTCTCTAAAACACCAATCCCCAAACAAATACTTCATATCCTCAAATCATTTCATTTCCTCCTTTCCTCTCCTCTTATCCACTCAAAATCTAAACACCCCCTAAATATTTCTCCCATATTATTGAGTTAAAAAAATTCGACATAGATTATCAGTAATTCTATTTTACTAGCTTTATGATTCAAGGTCAATTTTCCTATGAAGTGTTTGGATCTAAGAAGACTTGGGGTGTGTTTGGGGCAAAGGGAATGAGAATGATTATGGGAGGATGAAAATTGGGGAGAATGAGAAAGAGATTGATTATGGGGAGAATAATTCATTGTGTTTGTGGTTAAGGGAATGATTATGAAGAAAATGATTAATTGTGTTTGAGTAAAAGAGAACGATAATGAGAAAAATGAAATAATAGATATAATGTGAATAAAAAATAGTTATGGGGAGAATAAAAAGTTATGAGAAAAATAAAAAGTAATTAGAAGGAGAATAAAAAGGTGATTTTAGGTAAACGTGATTACGGGGGAATGATTCTCGGTGGCTCAAACACCAGAAATCATTCTTGATTCTATTCTCCCCTTATTAATGGTGGCCCAAACACCCCTTGGTTCATCCTGTTATCTCCTTACCCTTTAATATGGGGAGTTTTTGAATTGCATTGATTGGACAGTATTCAGACTATTCTCTATTCTTTATTCAACTGAATAATTAGCTGGTGGTTGTACGATGAATAATTCACATTTTTTCATAGATGGGTACCATAAAAGTTGGAGAACCTTAGATGTAGCTGTGGACCTTATATTATAATTGTTTAGCTGTTGTGAGGTGCAGCTTTTTAATGCCAAAAGTTCTTCGTTGTCTTTTCTTTTCCAACTCATCTCTTTTTAATGTGAATTTAATGCAGTTGTTGTACAGGAAATTTAGACGCAAGCCTGTAGAGCCTACCAATATTTGAAGGTTAGCCAATGACCAACCTTTTACATTATGAAAAGTATTTATTTCTCCGGAAAGTGACTACTTCAGCACTTTTAACCTCTCGTATTTTTCTCTCATCTTTTACTTTTCACAAGTTAAAGAAAACAATTACAAGGGAGTGGTGCAAAGGGATGTCCACGGGGCGGGACAGGAATGGTTTTTTATCCCATTCTTGCTACCAATTTTAATTCTCAATCTCGCCAAATTCACCATAAATTTTTTTGGAGAATGGGACGGGATTACCTGCGGGGTATACATGGAGATCGGGTTCCTCACAGGAATTATTCCTATTTTTTTTTTCTTTTACTTTTTATTATTCCTAAATATGGACCACTTTCTCAATCATAAATCAATTCATTATAATTTAGATAAAATTTTCAATAATTAAGATATATATTTATTGTTTCAATTAGAAAATTAATTATGTATAGAAATAAAAAAAATTAAACTTTATGTATATAAATGCATAAAATAAAATAAAATAATATATAAATGGGGCGGGGAACAGAGAATTGAGGATGAGGAATACATTCCCCGTCCCCATCCCTATTTAGCTTGCGGAGAATTTTTCATGCCCACTCATTTCTCCATTCATCGTCTAATCGGGGATTCACCACCTCATTAGGGTCGGGTCCCCCATATCTAGTGGCGCGGTGGTCGAAGTTTTGGACTTTGAACGTGTGCTTTATCATAACCTAGGTTCAACTCACTTGTGATATTAATTTGTAGACACCTCCCGCATATTTATTCTTTCGATTTCATTTTTCGATTTCCAAAAAAAGAAAACTTTGCTATGGAGGCAAGAAGGGCCGAACCTGCAATGAGGATTGGATTACTTATTTTAAACGGTTTTGAAGGTTGGTTTTCTCTTGCTTTGCTTTCTTGCTGGGATCTTCATGTGTCTCGTCGCATGGCGACTTGGATTCTTCTCGTGCTGCTTTAGTTTCATCTTTTGTTTATAAGCATTTTCCTCTTTGATCAACTCCTTTTTCTTCATGGTCATGTGCAGGGCTTTTCAAATATGGCCTTTCTACATCTTCAGATTCTTTTTCAGTTTCGAGTTCTTTCGATTCCCGAATGATTTTATATATTTTTTCATGCTGATTCGGCTACTAGAATACTTGTGTTTCTTAATCAATTGAAGCATGTGATTGTGTTTTTATATCTGGTTTATTACTTATTATGGTTGCTATATCATCGTCATGTGCTTCAGCAATTAGTTTTGAGATGAATGATCATTCTTTCTAATAGTCTTCTCGATCTCTTCTAGGGTTGTTTCTGTTACATATTCTATCTTAGGAAATGCTTCTTACTCATATTTTTCTCCCTCGAAGTCTCGGCTAACATCGTCGTCTTCCTCCTTTCCTTGATTATCTCCAATCATTTTGGTCTTTCTGCCAGATCCCAGAATCTGAAGCTCAGTAGTTCTTTCAGGAATCTCCTCAGCTTCACAATTACTAGATTCAAATGCAGCTTTGCCAACTTCCTGTTCCTTCACTTCTTCAATTCCTACTCCTAGGATTCCATCCACCAATTTGGGCATCAAAATCTTCAAAATCGATTCTTCGTCGTCATACGTCGCCTTTATTTCGTCCAAAGCCACACCATCTGGAATTCGAAAGATCTTCTTGAACCTCTTTCACCTTGTAATCTCCATTTTTTGAACAGGTTGTCCCCACAAATCTTAATCTGGGTACCACTACCATTAATGGTGATTACAATGTCATCTCTTAGAAACCCAGCAACATGAAAAATAAATGAAAAGAGAAAGAATAGACAGAAACTAAAGACTATTCCTCAAGAGTGTAGCAAAGATGATAACCTTAAATATATGGTGGCCATTCCCCTATTAAATATTTTCTTAAAATTCGTGACATTCAATTGTTGTAAGGTATGTAGGGTACGATAGTATGACTCATAAGAATAGTCGAGGTACGCTTAAGTTAACCTTTATTTTTCTAGGTATCATAAAAATGAGAAGTATTTAGTTATGTTAAACCATCAATTAACTCAAAAACTTAAATTAATAGGTTGTGATAAGTTTTTATTATATTAATCAACACTTATCCTCATGACCTCGTGCTTTGATTCCACGTTGAATTTTATTAAATCATCAATCAATTCGAAAGCTTAAAGTGATGGTTGAGGTAAATTTAATTATATAGCCAACAAAAAGATAAAAGAAAAAAAAAGATGGATGGATTGAAGATAGACCCGTGAGTTTGGTAGAGGGTTAGTAATTAAGAGGTGATTTTTCAATTCATGACAGTAGCCTACTAAGCTAATAATTTCTTAAAGAAGCTTTTGTCTGACGTTATTAATGAGTTATTACAAATGAGTTCTTATAACTACTTTTCAAATAAGAATATTCAAACGAGTTATCGTAATTACTCAAAATAATCATAACTCAAAATAAGAGCTGCTCAGCGCCATCAGTGTACACTCAAGGACAATGAGGTCACTGGTTCAAATCTACTGTCCCCAATTGTTGTAATCTAAAAAAAAAAACACATTCAAAAGACTTATTGTCATTAACCTTCAAATGAGTTATTAACTGAATCAACTCTACGTACAACCACATTCAAATTGAGTTATTACTAAAACATAAATTTCTAATCACTCAAAATAATTAGTTTGCAACAAGCTAAATTGTGCCTTTTGCTAACTATTATAAGTGACTAAAATAATTGCTTGCTTGCAATTAGTTGGATTTTGCATAATGCATTTACTCTTTACTTTTTCAAAGATAGGTTGAAGATGACCGTTGGTTACCGTTACCTTTTCTTGTGCCTTGGCAGAAAGCGACAGTTCCATTGATGATTCTATATCAAATATATTTGATCATTGCATTTACAATATAAGCAATATTGTATTTAATGTATGTATTCATAATTAATATAATATTCTTCTTGTAAATTGATTGTATTAACGTTATTTTTAGTTTAGTGTATTTACTCGATATTAAATAATGTATTGCTATGATTGTAAATGTAATGTATTAACATTAATATCAATGTTAGTTTAGTATATTTACCCAGTCTTAAATATATCATTTTTCATATTATAATTATCGTTTATTAATGTTAGTGTCAATTTAGTGTATGTATCATGTATTAAATACAATAGTGGTCAGACTGTATTTACGTCACGAATACAAGACTCACTTGAACTTATTTGTAACATAAGATCGCTTGCGGTTTAACAAGATTCAATGAATATTGCTTCTCCCAAGATTTCAATATTTTAAAATATTAGATTTTTTGGAATTTACTTTTAGGGTGTTAAAATATTAGATTCTTTTCGTATTCTATATTTTCTTATAAGAAAAAAAAATCATTTAAATAGGTAATTTGTCTTTTTCATATTTATTTTATTTCTTTATTTATTTTTAGATGATAACTATTAGGGGTTGTGCGATTTGAACCCATGACCTAGTTATTTGCCTGTCGTTCTATATTTTTATTTACTAATTTTTAATTATCAGATAATTTTTTTTTTTTTAATAGTCATTTTGTAATTAATTTTCTTCTAGTCGAGTCCTGAGAAAAAAAAAAATTCCAGCCCAATTATAAAAATAGAAAAACTTAATTAAACACATTCCCTACTTTTGTAGGCATACCACCTTTTTAATAGTGCGCTACGTATATAAAGGATAAGCTTGCTTATCCATTTAGTGTTGGATAAAGTTTTCTTTTTCAAAAAAACTTGGATGTACACTAAAATAACTTGGCATGTTAAAACCATTTTGATTTGACAGTAAAACATTAAGTCACTCTCTAAGATTGATCTGTATAACTTGTTAAGTATGATTGTTTTGGATCATCAATTTTATTTTGTTGATTATTATTGTCTAGATTAGAACTAGTAATTGTTATCTGTATGCATGTCTGAATATGTCTGAGTTTATGTATGTTTGATGTTGATGGGACTTGATCGAGATGCATGTATGACTCGAATGTCCTATAAAGAACTTGTAATGCATTATAGCACGAACTAGCGTCCTAAGGAGACGTGCCCAAAGCGAAGGTGGACCAAGAGCTAGACATGGGACAATATTCCTTGAAGTGTTTTAGGATGAACAGTTGATCATCCTAGGAGTCTTACCATGGTATTGAGTAGTATAGACGCTACCACTTCACAACGAGTGTATGTGAGCTGAGGTCCGTCAAATGACTCTTTTCGCCGAGACAATTCCCGTTGTTACACACCAAAACCATTACTTAAGTAGTTTCATTGAACTACAATTACTTGGTTAAGGCTCCGTTTAAGACAGCAATTGCAAGTGCAAAATGATTATGGAAAAATTTACCAAATCATTTATTCATTTTGAAGATTAGCCTTTCAATTAACTTTCACTACATAACAACTCTTAAATACTATTTGCCTTCAATTATCAGGTCTAACATCTTACACATACACATGACTTTTAGTCTAGGATTAGACAAAAGTCACAGCTAAATGAAACCTGAACTTCTATAAGTTTTCATTCAGCTGATCCACACACTTCGCCAATCTACACAGATAGTATTGAGTTCTGAAAAAAGGTGAAAACAAACCACTGTTTGAAACAAATAAATGACAAAAAACAAAGGTATTGGCAACTGTCATTTTTTTTTTTTTTTTCAGGTTCTGTTATAAAGAAAACCTTTACAGATAGAAGACCTAAAGAAATTTCCAACAAAGAAAGCAAAAGGCTATTGGTAGCCAGGAACTTATGCATGTTCTCACCTCGGTGATGAAACTTGGCACAGTTGGCGATCCCCGAAATCAGTAATGTGAGCCATGTGCAGGACTGTCGGCATGCATGTCCATCGAGGAGTCGTTAGAGCTGACTGGATTTGGATCCACGTTCGGGTGATGAAGAAAGTTGGGTTCGTTGTTGTTTCGAGTAGCTCCGTTTCCTCCTGACATCCCATTATTTGGGTAGTGAGCTTCCTGAGCAATGTGATACTGCTGCAAACTCCGGCGGACGGGGCTTGACAGTGCATTTGAGAAGACTGAACTTTTGGAATGATTATCAGAGTGCTCCGTTCGACTTCCTTGTCCAGTAGTAGCTTGACCCGAAAGGCCTGAGGCAGGAAAGCCCGAGTTTGTGAACTGCATTGTTGGTTGAACATGCTGATTTTGGTGGACTGCGGCTCTCGGGGACATCGACTGTTCCTCGACGCAGTAATCCAACTCATTCTGCAAATCAGTATGAAATTCAGAAAATACATCAGCTAAGAGAAAAATCAAGAGAAATCTATGCTTAGTTCATTAAACTCTCACATAAATAGCCAAAGCCAATAGAGCATAGCTTCGATCATGTACGACCTAATATCAAATTCAAGATCGAAATCTCCCACCTCAATGTTGTTGAATTGAAAAAAAGAACTTCAAAAAATATACAAATTACAACAATTCATACATATGTAAAATATCTTACTTTTTGTTTCTCCCTGAGTAGTCCATTGAACTCGATTACAAATACAAGCTAAACATCTTATTTAGCAATCTCTCCAAATAAAATAGATTGTAAAATTTGTTATAATCCGTTCCCTCTCGTGGCATTAATGGGTGTACAAGCTCAAGTTACCACAGAATTGTAACTTTTTTTCTACCAGAAACAGAACTTTTTTTAAAGGAATCTTCAACAAAACTTTCCATTGAAGAAAATAGGAGAGTAATATTCCAAAATACCAAGCTCAAAAGGAGTCAACAATAAGAAACAATGTATAAATGAAAGCCTTCTAATTTAAATTAGTAACAAGTAAAAAAAAACTATCAAAAGCATAGGATGTAGTATATAGAAAACCAAAGAGAAACTTCGAAACGAGCTAATTCTAAAATCAAGAAACTTTGAAATGAGCTACTACTGAAATCAAGGTCGTTATCGCATTAACTGAAAATTCTACTAGCGGTAGTAATACTGTTGACTGTTGTTTCAGAATTTACTACTACTCATTTCTCAGAGTTGAGTTTTATTTACTTCACCATCATAGTCATTGTTTGAACAAACATTTACTACTGCTGAATTAGGTAAATTACCAATCAACCTAAAAGCTTAAGCTGGTAGGTTGAGGTAAATTTAATTATATCAACTAACACTCCCCCTCACTTGTGGATCTTAAAAATTTGATAAATGTCCTACAAGTGGAATTAATTTTAAATGAGGAAAACGACACGGCAGGAATTCGAACTCAGGACCTCCTACTCTGATACCATGTAGAATTATGTAAAAGCCTAAGCTGGTACGTTGGGGTAAATTTAATTATATCAACTAACAACTACATTACCGAACACATTTTTTTTATTTTATAGAAAACAGAATCAGGAGCATCCACAAGTTAAAGATGTACCATCTTTTTCAATATAAGAGAAATCAATAAATGAAAATTGTAGACTTTTATCGTAGACCCCTTGTAGGTTTGGCCTTTTTATTGTGCGGGCTGTGCTCTTTTACGCCTTATTCTTTCAAATTTCTCAATAGATAGTTTATTTTAATTCTTATTAAAATAAAGTGAGTATGCCTAGAGAATTCAGATTTTTAACACTAGACTTCTTGTGAATGATGGACAAATTTAAGTCAGAAACAACTCTTGCATCCATTATTTCCAAACCAAACCAAAACCCTTCTTCACAAAAGAGAGCATATTGCAATCCACCTTACATACTCTTGGTAACCCCTTTGGCTTGTGGGGATATCTCTATCACCCCTAATTTCAATTAATTCTCCTCGATACTAGTCTATAGTACCTTCCAGTTTCGAAAAAATATTTTTCACAAGATACAACCTTCACATTGATTCATGAAAAGATGCAATATGTTCAAAGGAATTCATAAAATAAGTAATATAAAGCTAAGTATTAAAAAAGAAAATTCAGAGCACTAGTGAGGGTAAACAAAAAGCAACTCAAAACAGACAGATATTGCTTCGAGAATAATGCATACAAAAATTAGAAAGAGAGACCGTTCTGAAGAATCCTTTTTTTTTTGAAAAGATCACAAACAATTTCATTAAGATAATGAAAATATTACAAAAAGGTAACAAACCCCGAAGGGCAGTATAAAAAGATCCAAAAAATCCCGACAGGCTACGCAGAGCCAAAGCTAAACAAAAAGAACAAAAGAAACATTAAAGGAGGGAAACCATATTGTTTGCTAAGTCTTGCAGAGAAATAGAACAGAAGGAGCTGGATAAAGAACACCATTGATAAGCATTAAGCAAAGCGCGCTCAAATTTGACTTCCCAAGATGAAGAGACATTATCAAAGATCCGTTGGTTACGCTCCCACCATATTTCGTAAAGGATTGATTTTGAGATATTGGCCCAAAGGATTCTGAAGAATCCTTTTGAGGTGGGAAAACATCCAAGTTGGGAGGAAAATGGATCATCAAATATTTCGTGACCTCTTGGTGTAGATTCTCTTAAGTTAGATTGAGTTCAACTTATGTTATCAATTCTAGTTGAGATGCCGTTTAGTAATTTTCATTCCCCTAAAGATATGAGATAAATATTTGATAGAACCCAGATCAATTGACTAAATAGCCATACGAACATACACGATAAGCCAAGTGATTTGAGGTACTTGGACCCTCCTTAACTCTTGAGATCTCTTAAGCGTCAAGCCCTAACTCTCATACAATTCATAGATATGCCCTCATCCTTCACAAACCCTCTCTATTTATAACCATAACATGTAACTACCCCTCTAACCCATGCCCCTAATGTATTTATAATATTCGTAAGGTCTCAAACCTAACAATACCCTCTCATTTAAAGCACCTTGTCCTCAAGGTGGGTATACAACAAATACATAAACCCAAAATTCAAAAAGCCCAAAAATGAAGGAGCCAACAATTCACATTCTATGTAGTTTAGAGCAATTAGACATTATCATGAAATCAATCACTTTAATCCCATGTCAAACATTTTAACAAGCCCATGACACACTTTTCCTTCCAGCCAGGTGTTGTTAAATTTTAGGAAGCAAGCCCAAAACATCTTCTAGCAGCCCAACAATCCAAAAAACCATAAATTTGATAGAAGCCCAATTTAAACAGTACAATTGGCCGACCCTCTTCAAAACCACAAAAAAAATTTTATTAGGGCTAAGGTATGGATTCTGCCCCTTTTCGCATTTAACCACAAAGTTTCTTTCGATTTTTTTTTTCCGGCTTTAATAATGCTAGATCTTCCTTCGGTTCTTCTTCTTTGATAATGCCAAATTGATAACTCTAATCGATAAAGCCAAATCTTCTTCCTTCTGATTGCAAACCCACGCGATACACCAATTTCTTTGAGTTTGCCCTCCCTAGTGATGTCATATTCACTCCCTCTCCGCTCATTTATCTTCGAATCAATTGCTTTTAGTCTCGCGATCAATGATCTTCGTGAATCTTTCTTCTTTCAATGCAACTTTGTCGAATTTTTGACGTTGACGTTTTCGCCAATTGGCTATTTTCCTCCTTGGCTGCCACTAATGAAGGTATGCACTCCAACCCATTTTTCCAACCAAAACATTTGTTGCAGTCAAGGTTGGCTCCCATTGAAATCTTGAACTTCTTGCAATCATCTTCATGCTTCATTTTTCTGTTTTCTCTTCTTTTCTTCTTTCTGTCACTATTTTTCTTCTTTCTTTCTCTCCCAGTGTACATTGTCTTCATTTTCGTTTATTTTTCTTTCTTCTCAATGAAATCTTTTTAAAAAATACAATGCTCTGTTTCTGTCCTTGAAATTTCAAACTTTTCTGATTTCTGGATACCCTCCTCCCACTGTGAGATTTTTTATTGTTGTATATGGAGATCAATGATTTAACGTACACCATTTCGGCTGAATCTTCAATTTCTAAAACTTCAACTTTAGTTTCCTCGACAGCTTTGATTTCCTTTTCCTTTTCTTTTAGATCGATTTCTAACAACTTTTCTTCTTTTCTTTTCTTGATAGCCTCCATATACACTTCAGATTTTTCCAATCTTCTACCCAATCTATCCCCATTGTCTGCGCGGATTGAAACTGCTCTAATATCAAATTGATAGAACCCAGATCTATTGATTAACTAACCATATGAACATACACGATAAGCCAAGTGATTCGAAGTACTTGGACCCTCTTTAACTTTTGAGATCTCTCAAGCCCTAACTCTCATATAATTCATTGATACCCTCACCCTTCACTAACCCTCTCTATTTATAACCATAATATGTAACTACCCCTCTAACTAATTGCACCCATGCCCCTAATGTATTTATAATATTCCTAAGGTCTCAAACCTAGCAATATTTTGGTCACTGATAAAGTATTAATGGGAAACTCAAAAAAAAAAAATTAATGAAAAGTTTCTGTTTCTTGTTAAATAGGCCATCTGGCATACCTAATCTAACAAGGAAACGAGCTAATTTAGATGTAACTTGCTAATTTAGATGTACAACCTGCAAATGAAAGATAAATGTCAACCTACCCGTATGTAATTGAGTACATCTGCTGTTGTCACTCTAGATCCTCCTTCTTGTTGTCTATACATCCACTGATAAAGTTTTTCCTGACAACATCAGAAGTAAAAATATTAATATAAAATAAAAACAGTAACATTATACTGAAGATATAGTATCCACGAGCAAATCTGGCACTAAAGAAAACGTTGCAAATTTGTCTGTTTTTTAAACCAAAATAAACTAATTTTTAGAAATGACATATAAAAAGAAGCAAAGATGCTCAAGGAAACAACCTCCCAGAAAGCAAACAAAATGAGAGAGATAAAGCATCTCTAATAAAACACTATCCACATTAGCTCATGGAAAAAAAAAATTTAAAGAAAACCAAAAGGCCCCAAACAGAAAGGACTCCAAACAATGCTACAGCTGCCCGAATACACCCAACTGTAAGAACAACAAACCGAAGAGCCTCGAGACGAGAGCCAAACAAACATACCCACCAATAAAAAAGTCAACTCCATCACCTAGATCCAATCCTATTATAAATAATAGGCACTAAAGTGCTTCCTGATTGAGCAAAAAAAGATTTTGGCTGTTATTTTGTGTTAACACTTGCAACTAGCTAATAGTTGAGTTATCATTGGAACAATCAAAGTTGATTGCAAAGAATGTAGAAGAAGCAATAGAGCGTGGAATGACCAAACTGTTTAAGTGATTAAATGAGCGGGAAAAGCGCGAATCAAGAAAGAAAGAGAAGGAAATCAAGAAAGACGAAAAACAGATAAAGACAAAGATTTAAGGAACACGCTAGCACCCACCTTTAAATTAAAACTTAGAAAGTTGGAAGTTCCAATTTTTGGAGGCAACAACCCAAACAAATGGCTGCAACAGGTAGAAAGATATTTTATTATAAATCGATTATCAGAAATGGAAAAAAATGGAGTCAGCATTGCTTTGTTAAGAAGGGATAGCTCTAAAATGGTACACTTGGACGGAGGCTAGAAGACTCGTAGAAAGTTGGGATGAGTTATGACGAGCTTTATTAGAAGATTTACACCCAATAAAAAAGGTAAGCTTCATGTGCGATTCTTTTTTTTAAAACAAGAAACAACTGTTAAAGAATACTGTAGAAGTTTAAGGATTATTCGGTTGTCCTATCACTTGATGATTTCATAAGGAAAATTTGTTGAAGGCCTCATGAGGAAATCCAAGTTGAAATATGGGTAGGATTACCTTGAGAGCTCATTCCAATTATGGAAAGAGTTGAGAAAATTGAGGACAAACTAGCTCATTATGAATCTAAGAACAATGGTACTATTCGGAATTTTAGACTATTAACAAAACTACATTTGGAGGAAATGCACATTTCATAACCATTTCTCTCAATCATAACCAAATCCCTTTGACTGGAAAGCGTGAACCTAATGGGAAAACTGTTGGAGCACCATACAAGAGACTTACGGATATGGAATTGGAAGCTAGATGTGAAAAAGGTCTATGCTTTAGGTGTGAGGAAAAAAAAATCCTAGACACGTTTGCAAAAAGAATGAACTTCAAGAACTTGAAGTTGTGGTTGATCAAGAAGCACAAAATGACACCATAATAGAGTGTCAAACACGGGAACGGAAGAAATTGAGGAAGACTTGGTTGAAAATGGACTTGTTGAACTAGTTCTACACACCATGGTAGCATTTGATGTTCCTACAACTTTGAAAATGAAAGAAAAACCAATAACCAGAAAGTCATCATCTATAGATTCAGGAGCTACTCACAACTTCATATCTGATATTTTTTGTTAGCAGCCAAATTACCAATGGATGAAACAGAATGGTAAGAAATTAAGAATATCATATTGAAATCCAATACTTCATAAAAAGGTTCCAAAGTGTGTTAGAACCTTGTGGTTTATTGGATGAGTTAACTATCATCCAAGATTCCTTACCTATGACTCTTGGAAGTGATGATGTGATTTTTTTGG
The DNA here is from genome assembly GCA_037832605.1 of Cyclanthera cordifolia. Taxonomy (NCBI): domain Eukaryota; kingdom Viridiplantae; phylum Streptophyta; class Magnoliopsida; order Cucurbitales; family Cucurbitaceae; genus Cyclanthera; species Cyclanthera cordifolia. The sequence continues at coordinate 5,018,687 of JBBMEG010000001.1, read as the reverse complement.
TGTCCGATGGTTATCAACTTCGGGTGATATCACTAATCATCAACTGCTTGAGATGAAATTCAAAGTTGGGAAATCTGTGTTACTTTGTAAGGAGATCCCTCATTGGTTCGATCACAAGTATCACTTAAAACTACGATTAAAACTTGAAAGTTAGAAAATGAAGGATTTTTAATGTAGCTGAATATTTGAGAATTTGGATATCAATGTATACTCAACGAATTACAACAAGTTTTACACATTTTTCATCTATTTTTCATCCGATCTCTACTCTCCCTCCTAGGAGAGATTTAGACCACAATATTGAATTAATTCGAGGTACTGAACCTATATATGTTCGACCTTACGGATACCCACAGAGCAAGATGGACGAGATTGAAAAGTTAGTAGATGAGATGCTTATTGCGAGTATCATTCAACCTAACAATAGTGCTTATTCTAGCAATCTGTTGTCAGTACGTAAAAAAGATGGCAGTTAGAGGTTGTGTCGGCTATAGGTCTTTAAATAAAGCAACCATACACAACCAATTTCCTATTCCAATTGTCGACTATAAGTCTTTAAATTAATCAACCATACACGACCAATTTCCTATTTCTATTGTCGATAAACTTTGGGATGAACTTTATGGCGCTAAACTATTCTCCACAATTGACTTAAAGTCTAGATATCATCAAGTTTGTTTAAGAGAAAAGGATAATGAGAAGTCGGCTTTCCTCAGTCATGAGGACCGTTACAAGTTCCTTGTAATGCCTTCTGGTCTAAGTAATGCTCATGCAACTTTCCAAGCACTAATGAGCAAAGTACTTCAACAATACTTGAGGAAATTTGTCCTTGTTTTCTTTGATCATATTCTCATTTATAGCCCATCTCTAAAAGACCATGTTAACATGTCAGTATTATTATATCTGCTCTCCAAGACAATCAACTTGTGACTAATTTGAAGAAATGTTCTTTTGGCATGAGTAAAATTGAGTATTCGAGACATCATCTTTGAAGAAGGAGTTGTAGTTGATCCCTCCAAAATATCAATCATGGAACAATGGCCTATTCTTAGAAACCTTAAAGACCAATGGCCTATCATCTCTGAAGGAGTTGTAGTTGATCCCTCCAAAATATCAATCATAGAACAATGGCCTATTCTTATAAACCTTGAAGACCAATGACCTATCATCTCCGAAGGAGTTGTAGTTGATCCCTCCAAAATATCAATCATGGAACAATGGCCTATGACCTATCATCTCTGAAGGAGTTGTAGTTGATCCCTCCAAAATATCAATCATGGAACAATGGCCTATTCACGAGTTCCTTGGCTTAACAGGCTATTATAAAAAGTTTGAACATGAATATGGTCGGCTAGCATTTCCTTTGACTCAACAACTAAAGAAAGATAATTTCTTTGGACACAAGAAGCAACTGAGACATTTCATAAATTGAAAAAAGCTATGATTTTGGTACTTCGTGATTTCTCCAAACAATTTGTTATAGTGGCTGATGCATCAAGTGTAGGTGTGAGAGTTGTTCTAAAGCAAAATGAAAGGGCCTATAACACTTTTTTAGCCATGCACTACCTCCCTTACACCACAATAAGGAAGTTTATGGCAATCCAAAAATGGCACCCTTATCTTCTTGGGAGACATTTTGTCGTCCTCATTAACCAACAAATTTTGAAGTACAATTTGGAACAAAATTTGGTTATTGATGAATATCAAAAGTGGTTGATAAAGTTACTTGGATTCGATTTTGAAGTTATGTAAAACCAGACACGATACCAATGGCTTCATAAAGATGACTCCATTTGAATTGGTTTACGGTTAACCCCCCTCTATTGTACCTTATTGCCTTAATGAGACCACAATTGCTAATGTTGATACTCAACTTGTTGAATGAGATAAGCAACTAAAGCTGATCAAGGAGAACTAGTTGTGTGCTTAGCAGTACATGGCTAAGACTGCAAATGACGGCCAAAGGGATGTCTCTTTTGACATCGAAGAGTGGGTATACAATAAACTTTGTCTTTACAGAAAAGGGTCCTTACTTTGACAACTCAATGTCAAATTGGCACCCTGAATTGGGGATGTTGCATATAACCTTGATCTTTCGAGTGATGTTAAGATCCACCTCATGCTCCATATTTCACAACTTCGCAAGGTCAGTGGATCCAGCATTACGATGACTCATTATCCTATGGAAGTGGCAGATGATTTATGCTTCGTTTATCAACCAACGGAGGTACTTGGCATTCACACTCTTCTTCAAATGCTTCCAAGATTGAAGTTTTAATAAACTGGGATAACCTTGATGACACTAACATAACTTGGGTGGATGCACTTACTTTTAATGACCAATTTCTAGGATTTAACCTTGAGGACAAGGTTGTTCTGTGGGGGTTGGATAGTGATATACCCCCCATCCGTCATGCATATAGTCGAAGGGCTAAATAATAATTATTGTGGGATAATTTTATTGCGTTTGGTGGATTCGATGGACTCAATCCATATTCCATGATAGCCTGTCGGACCAAGCATTGGTGTTCTTATCTACTTGATAAAACGATTTCTTTTCTCTGCCCAATGACATGGCTAACACAACATTAGTTAACTCAACCGCATAAATCACAATGTTTTCCCTCGTGTTTTTCTTAATCTCTTTGATTATTGTTTTGTTTATTGATAACATTTGTGTCAAATTAAAGCGACACTTTCGCCCCAAATTATGGACTAATATCTTCCTCTCACCATCCAAAATCAACCTAATTTATCTTACAAGCCAACCATCCTTTTCCTTCCTATTCTTTTTCCCCTAAGCCAACAACTCCATTTTTTTCTTCTCAAGCACCCTCTTTCTACCTCTACTTCACAAAAACCCATCATTTCCCTTGGGGAAATCACTCCAAAATATCATTGAAAAGACAAAAAAATCGTGTCCATCCTTTGCCTCTTCTTGAGATTAATCCTTCTCTATCAGATGAAGAATAGGGAGATAGAATTTACATTGTAAACAGAAACAACGCGCTTAATGCCATTCCTGTTATACTAGCCTAACCATCAAACATCCACAAATATCGGATAAACACGATATATTCAAAGACAAGCAAAAGGAAAACATAAAACATTCAATTGTGATCATCCTGCAAAGACCTTTTCTCTACGCAATGCAAGGAAAAAGGAATGAGGATTAAAAAAAAAAAGTAAAGCCAAGCAGATAGACAAATACGAACATTCTACTTTCATCGTATTTCATAATCAAATACTCAGATTTTTAAGCAGAAATGCGCACGATTATTACTAACTAGATTTTCAAAATACATCAAACTACACGGAATCATAAAAATAAGAACTCGTAACAAAAACAGATGATAAAACCAACATCAATTAGATGAAATTCCACACCATGGCGTTACGTTCTCCGGCTTGGAAAGAAAGTTTCTGGTGGTTCATAGACTGGGTGTAAAGCTGGGAAAGAGAGTTAGCCGCACTGCAAAAGGATGTGTACATGGTCCGATCTACCTCGTCGAGGCTGGTAGCGATGGATTTCCGCTTCTTGGCCATGGCGGAGGGTTAAATCTTCTTCTCCGGCGGAAATAGTGGATTTGTTTTCACAGCGAAGAAGAAGATTTTTGGAGGATTGGGGTTTGGAGAAGGGCAAAGGGAGAGTGGTGAGAGACTCGGGACGCTTGCAGTCCCTTTTGGTATAGAGAGAATAGGATTGTCAGGTTGAGTGGAGGAAAAGGACTTATGCTACCTATCTTTGCTATGCTTTCTATATATGATTATTATTTGAGCTTTGTTTTTGGTTTTTCATTTCTGTTTTCAATTTTTTAGAAACAAACTTGTTCGGTAGTTGTTCTCGTTTTTTGTTCTCAAAAATAAAAAATGAGTTTCTAAAAATTTTGTAGAAAAATGAAGGCTTGTATGGTAACGTTCCCGTTTCTCGTTTCTCGTTTCTGTTTCCAATTTTTTAGAATTAAACTTGTTTGGTAAACTGTTTATGTTTCTTGTAACCAAAAATAAAAAGAGCGTTTCTAAAAATTGTATAGAGAAATACATTTTCCTTGATAAATAATAATGGTTAAAATATCATTTTTAGCCTCTAGACTTTCACATTTGTTCCATCTTAGTCCCCTAGACTTTCAAAAGTTTAATTTTGGTTCTTAGATTTTCAAGTTTATTCCATTTTTGTCCGTGAACTTTCAAATTTGTTATATTTTGATCCCTAACCTTCAAAAGGTTCAATTTTATTACAATAGTAATTTTTCTTTTTTGTTAATCTTTTGGAATATATTTTTTTAATTATTTTATTTTGTATGTTTATATACTATTTTATTTATAATTTTTCAATTTTTATGTATGGTATGCATTTTAAAATTTAGAGTATACAATATATGTGGATCGGTAAGATTTTACAATACTTTAAAGTTTACTAAATTTTTTTTTCATATATAATATTAGTTTAGCAATAAAATTGAATTAGATTTAAGTCGGTATCATTTTAAATGAGTGTCCCAATATATCAAAATTATTATTAAATTTGATTATAGATTTATATTCATTAGATAATGTACACTTTTTTTTTTGTTTACTAATCAAAAATAACATTTTCTACAAATAACAAAATATTTATATTGTTTTTTTTATTATTTAAAATCTAAATTTGTTTTCATCAAATCTAAATGATAATACATTTTTATTTTCCTTTATTATTTCTATATTCTTTTGGTTCGATTTTATGTCGGTTCTTCCATCAAGAACCGAAACCAAACAAATACATTTCTATTTTCTAAAATATCAAACTGAATGATCCAATATTATTCTTAAAAAAACATCGATTTGGTTCAATTTAGTTTCGTTCCTTTCCGATTTTTCCTTTCACCCCTAAGAATGACTCGAATGGAAAATAACATGTGAAATTTGTTGTTAACATTGAGATTTATTTTGTATTTTTTTATAAAATATTTATTAATAATATATCAAGTAATTTTTATAAATATTTTTTAATGCATATTATATATTTTTATACTACAAGACTTCTTTTTAAAACGATAAAAAATTGTAAGATTAAGAAGAAAAAAACCATAAATCATTTCGAACCAAATCTTGTTCTCGTTTTTTTTTTTTTTTTTTGGTAAGAAACAAGAAGTAGAAATAGTTACCAAATGCATTCTTGTTTCTCATTATAGGAAAATAAGAAACAAGAAAATGAACAAAAAAACGAGATTTAGTTCATACAATTATAAAATGTTATAATTTAGTTTTTTTTACTTTGGAGAAAGTTAAACAATAGCCTAATTTAATTGGATTGATGCATGATTAAATGAAGAGGCTTGAATCTCATCTTTGGTATAGTTTGATTTTCAAAGAAAGAAAAGAAAAAGGGTTTAGGGTTGTAGTTCAACTCAAGAGAACTTGTTGGCAATAGTCGAGCAATCTCGAGATTCTAAGTTTTAACGAGAGTCTTTTGTATCCATTTTTAATCTCGCATGAGGGTTATTGACGAGTTATTAAGAATAAGTTTTTAATAACTCGTCTATGCACGAGCTATTATAATTAATTAAAATAATCAATCATTTCTAATCACTAAAAATAATCACTCACCCATTTCTAACCAATCAAAATAATCATTCAGTTCTAATCATTCATTTCGAATCCCTCATTTTTAATCACTCGTGTCAAATCATTCATTTATAACTATTCATTTATAACGTCTCAAAATAATTACTCGTTATTAACCATATCCAAACGACAACCGCTCTACAAAAAGCATCATTCAAACAAGCTTATTAATTACAACTCCTAAGCAAATTGGCGTGTTATACAAGATCGATCATTCGTCCATATTTGATAGAAAAACGTTCATAATCCTTGAATCTATAGTTAGAACGCAATGCACGCGTTATGTCGAGACAATATCACGACGCAATTGGTGTGTTATGGGGAGATTGTGTCATAACAGAGTCTCGATGTACGGTTGAAAAAACAAAGACCTATAGCCGCCTATAGCACAGAAAATACATAGAAATGGTTCTAAATACCTAAGCACTATCAATTGCTTTCTTTTTTTATATTTCGTACGCATCGATCAATATTTGGATACTTAAAAATATATTTTAATAGAATTGCATGGGTATGCTAGATGGCACGTACATCAAAGTGAAGTGTTATCATTACAATCATTAATTCTCAAAGTAATCGAGGTGGTAGACATCAATGGACAAGCACTAAATATCCATTTTAGTTTAAGTCTATTTTGTTTAGAAGTCCAACACCTAATTGTACCGAACGAAACCTTTTGTCCCCGTTACCTAGAGCCCTCATAGTTGATACTCAAAAGAAGATATTGGATACTATGTTGAATACTACAAATATTGAATGCAACATTTGTATTTGGTGGTGTACAATCGCTGGTAAACCACTTGTCAAATCGTTCATCAAATTTGTAAATCAAATTTATCATTCAATCACTACTAACAGCAATCTTTAAACAAGTAATTAGTTATTCAACTACTACTAACATCAATCACGATCATTATTAACATTAATTTTTAAACAAGTAGTTAATGACCCTAATTACCATTAACTCCAACACTCATATCCACTCCACTCGTTTCTACCGAAAAGAAACACACTTGTAAGTGGATTTCAAATTAAAAACTTGGTAATGCTATAGTACTTCTTAGAAATGGAGTTCACAAGATTTTTCTAAGTTGACTAATTTGGAGAAACGTGCTTACTTGAGTTCAAGGTAAGTAAGACTTTTAATTGAAATGAATTAGAAAGTTAGCAAAAGTTAACAAAAAATGAATAAAATGTATTTTTGTCTCTCGCAACCCAACATTATTTGCACAATGAGCATAATAAGTTAATACATGCACTTGTTAGGTCAAGTTCATTCTGAAATTGTCTATAAAATCTTAAGATACTGTAGGAACTCTTAAGAAAATGTACATTGTTCAAAAAAAATGCAAGCATCTGTATGTTGATTATATTATCATTGTCTTAAGTAGAAAATGTCTACATAATTAATGTTCTTTCGTTCGAGATAACTTAGTCACTTCGCAAAACAACAAACACCATGTCATGGCTAGAGCAAACGCTAAAGCACAATTTAGAGTGTCTCTTCAAAGAATTATATACGAGTTTAATACAACAAAGTTATTCGTATAGAGTCGAGTTCAATATGATTGAACAAAACATATGAAGAAAATTAGGGGAAAAAATAGATGTACTAATTAAATGACTACTGAATGTACAATTTGATAAATTAGGTGCAATCATTATTGGTCTTATTTTATTACTATTCTTATATTTCTAGAAGTACTATAACATTATCACATTTGATAATCCCAAATGGGAGGAAAAGAGAAGAGAGATAGTAAGAAAGAATATTTCTTAAAAGCTAAAACTCAGAACCCTTTTGGAGACCAAATGCCTCCTTCCCATGTCTACCATAGATATCGAAAGAATAACGCAAAAAACCCGTAAGAAAATAAAAGAAAAAGAAAACGAGAAAGAAACACCGTCCGACTCAATATAGAGATTTATCGAGAAACATCGAATTGTGTACTCTGGCTATAGGGTAAATGAAACCTTAACTTCTATAAATTTTCATTCAGCAGATCCACACACATCGCCAATCTACAGAGATAGTATTGAGTTCTGAAAAAAGGAGAAACAAACCACTGTTTGAAACAGATAAATGACAGAAACAAAGGTATTGGCACCGTCTAGTGTTCTTTTTTTCAGGTTATGTTATAAAGAAACCCTTTACAGATAGAAGACCTAAAGAAATTTCCAACAAAGAATGCAAAAGGCTATTGTAGCCAGGAACTTGTGCATGTTCCCACCTGGGTGATGAAGCTTGGCAAAGTTGGCGATCCCCGAAATCAGTAATGTGAGCCATGAGCAGGACTGTCGGCATGCATGTCCATCGAGGAGTCGTTAGAGCTGACTAAATTTGGATCCACGTTTGGGTGATGAAGAAAGTTCGGCTCGTTGTTGTTTCGAGTAGCTCCGTTTCCTCCTGACATCCCACTGTTTGGGTAGTGAGCTTCCTGAGCAATGTGATACTGCTGCAAACTTCGGCGGACGGGGCTTGACAGCGCATTTGAGAAGACTGAACTTTTGGAATGATTATCAGAGTGCTCGGTTCGACTTCCTTGTCCAGTAGTAGCTTGGCCAGAAAGGCCTGAAGCAGGAAAGCCTGAGTTTGTGAACTGCATTGCTGGTTGAACGTGCTGGCTTTGGTGGACTGGGGCTCTTGGGGACATTGACTGTTCCTCTCCACAGTAATCCAACTCGTTCTGCAAATCAGTAAGGAATTCAAAAAACTATTCAAAGAAATTCAAAAGAATGCTTAGTTCAATAAACTCTCACGCAAATAGAAAAAGTCAGTTGCATCATGTACAGCCTAATAACAAATTACAGGATCGAAATCCCACTCCAATGTTGTTGAATTTAAAAAATAAAATAAAATAAAAAATCACACAAATACAAATTACAGCAATTCATACATACATATAATATATTTCTTTTTGTCTCCCTGAACAGTCCAATGAACTCGATTACAAATAAAGTTAACATCTTATTCAATGATCTTTCCAAATAGAATCAAATTTAAAAATTTGTTATAAACTGTTCCCTCTGTCCCTCCTAAAAGGGTGTTCGAGCTCAAGTTACCACAGAATTGGAATTTTTTCCAACAGAAAATAAAATCATTGAAGAAAATAAGAGAATAATTTCTTTTTTGGAAACCTTAAAATCAAAACTTCGCTGCATTATACCCGAGGTAACCATGCCCGTCCCTAGATCAGACACCAGAAGACATCTAAGGAATGGAAACACAGAAGGTGGCAACAAATTATGGAATCTTCGACCTTGAAGGGAACACACCTTCAAAGCCTAAGTTTTCGACCACCGTCCCACCCCTTGGGTAGGGGTGTTCACAAGAATACCAAAAACTGATCTGACCGAACGAAACCGACCAAATTAATGTCGGTCGGTCAGTTTTACACAATAATCGGTCGGTGTCGGTTTTACATTTTTAAAACCGATTAGTCGGTCCGTCGAAATCAAAATTGAAAATTTCCAACCGAACTGACCGAAATTTTTCCATACATTTGAAAAACTTCTTTTTATTTTTTTAAAAACAAAATTTTACGTACACGTCATTTCATATTAAAAACACTAATAATGATCACTTTGAAGAGACAAAACAACACACAATTTCCAAAACAACTTTAAAAATATTATTTTATTTATTTCTACTCTCTTCTTCTAACCAATTTAACAATTCATTTTTTTCTTTCTTCTCTCTCACCTAATTTATTATGCATTCTTCTCTCCTGAGTCTCCTCCATGGCATTTCTTCAATTCTCCATGGCCTATGCTCAATTCTTTCTCTCTTCTCTTCTTGTTATTTTCTCTTTATTTCTTCTTTGTGATTTTTTTGTTGTCTTTTTTCGTTTTGTTGTGCTAACTTAGAGTTATACATAAATCAAAATCGGGATTTTGTTTTCATTTCAATTTTTTTCCTTTACTGATTCATTTTTAGCTTACCGAAGTCGACTAAAACCGACCGACCGCCCGTGTGGTTGGTCGGCCGGTATCTCAAATGTCTCAATAACCGATGTTAACCGAACGACGTTAATCGATATGTCAGTGGTTGGCGTTAGTTTTGGCCAAAAACCGACCCCAATTGACCGACGAACACCCCTACCCTTGGGGACAGAAGAGAATAATATTTCAAAGATACAGAGCTCAAAATGAGTCAACAATAAAAAAACAACGGATAAATGAAAGTATTCTAATTTAAATTAGTATCAAAGAAAAACTATTAAAAACGTAGGACACAGAAAACCAAAGAGAAACTTCGAAGAGCTAATCTGAAATCAAGAAACTACAAAATGAGCTGATTCTGAAATCAATGCCTTTACCGCATTGACTAAAAGCATTTTTTTCATATGTAAGAAACAGAGGCAAAGGTAGACCCAACCCAATACCATAGGACAGAATCAGAAGCATAGATGTATTAGAGGGACATTATCTTTTTTTTCCCAATATAAGAGAATTGGATAAAAGAATTGTAGCATTTTGTAACTGCGTATTGAGACTGATAAGCCGTCGTGAATTTTATTCAGAAGGTTATATTTATATATACAAGAGTAAGGCAGTAAATTCTAACTACTAATGGGCCTACTAATATAAATGCAAAATTATATACATAAATAACTACATCACCTTTTACCGAAGACTCCTGGTAGGTTTGGGCTTTCTCTTGTGCAGGGTGTGTTCTTTTACGCTTTTTCTTTCAAATTTATCAATAGATAGTTTATTTTAATTCTTATTAGAATAAAGTGAGTATGCCTAGAGAATAAGATTTTTAACACTACACTTTTTGTGAATGATGGACAAATTTAAGTTAGGAACAACTCTTGCATCCATTATTTCCTAACAAAACCAAACCCTTCTTCACAAAGGAGAGCATCTTGCAATCCGCCTTACATCCTTTTTGTGAACCCTTTGGCTTATGGGAATATCTCTATCTCCCCTATTTATAATTATTTCTACTCATTACTAGTCTAGAGTACCCTTCAGTTTCAAAAAAAAAAATTCACAAGATACAAGCTTCACATTTTTTTTAGAAGAAACAATTTCTTTGATTGGTGATATTAGGGAGCCAAAGATGCAATACAAAAGAAATTAAAAGGGAAAACAAAAGACCACTCCAAGATATCACAATGTAAACAAGAGAATCAGAGAAAATGTCAAAGGTGACAAATATGTCCCAGAAAATTCTATAGTTGTGCTCCTGCCAAACTAAGAAGCACGGACACGGACACGAGCTACAGACATGACACGATACGGACACGTAGACACATCATTATTTTAAAATGTAGGACACGGACACGTCGAGGACACGTTATTTATTATAATTTTATATGATATACTATTAAA
>JBBMEG010000001.1:4950312-5007640 GCA_037832605.1 Cyclanthera cordifolia | reverse complement strand
TTGAAGCGAGGCGCCAAAGGTGCGCCTCGGGCTTTTTTGCGCCTTTTTGGGGCTTTATTGCGCCTTTTAAAACACTGGTATGACTCAAACATCGATCTAGGACTTCGTCGGGGTCCATTTGGACCTGAAATGGGCCCAAACGGGCCTTTATAGCAAAATCGTGGCTAACCGGGTGATTTCGGGACATACCGGGACCTACCGGGGCAATATAACGCAAACCAGAGCTTTTCGGGGCATTATATTGAAAACCAGAGAATAACGGGCAAGACCGTCCAAAACCGGAGAAACCGAGTCTATCGATGCATACGGGGCCATCCCGAGCCTCGAGATGCCACCGGGCTTAACCGCTCATCCAAACATGCCTTCTCGTAACTATCTCGATGCCTTCCCGGGGAACGATTTGATATTTAAGCTTGCTCGGACATCCATCCATCCGAGACCTCGATCGGGGGTCGGCTCCTTCCGTGCCCATGCCGGGCCAAACAACATCCCGTGCCGCCCTCACGACAAACGTCCCAACCTCCATCCCCGAGAAGGAGCGCAATGTTGGCACACCCATGCCATCCGATACTGTCCTCGGGAACCCATGCCGAGGAAACACTCAAGACACTCATCTTGTCAGTGCTCGCCCACGCCATGACACACTCATGTGCCATGGGGTGGCTCACTTAGGCCACAGGGCCCAGGGGTGGTGGAGAGCCAACACCATGCCTCCCCCTATAGTGCATTTTGGGCCATTTTTGATGTGGCAGGCTTGCATGTCTTTTTGGCGAGGAGTCATACGGCAGCATGGAGAGTTCGTCTAGTGTCCGATCAACACCAAATTTGGCGAGCTTACATATTTCATATAGACGAACTTAACTCCAGAGTTTGGCCTCGAAAATTATCCCGGAGGCACGACTTTCGAGGTAGCCACCCGGGGCCCGACACTGACCCCCATTGGCTTGACATTGACCCCACCGACGACATAGCCATGCCCTCATATTCGCAACCCGACTTGGTTATGCTAAGATACACTCTTTTGGTGTGTTGGATGATGCCCGAACCCCTCGGACGCATCATGGCGCTTAAAGCCTTGGCCCCCTATGGGCCTCACGGGTGACACTGTCGTGACACCTTTGCTTGTCTTTGCACGAGTGGGGTCACGTCATACAACCACCAAGTTATGACCGTGACACATTGCACCAGCAACCAGCCAAATGCAAGTTTAATATCAATTTAGAACCTTTGAGCAATGAATAAATAAGTGAGATCGATTTTCCATACTATTATTGCAAAGGAAGGATGTACTAGCTAAGAGAGATGGTCATGTAAGGAAGATACTTCTAAAGCCTATCATGAGTGTTTATAGACGCTTGTGATAGTGATATCTCCCAAATGAAGAATTTTACTGTGAGAGTACTAGTAGGAAAGTTAGGGTTCTTGGAAAGGTGTGGATCATTTTAGTCAGATAGTCCATATGACTTTATAACCAAAAAACCCATTCATTTAGGGTCTTTGTTCTTTACTAAGTAGGAAGTTGTACGGTATCAAATTTACAAATTAAAGGAAAATTGATGCATGATTCCAATCCTTTAGCATGAACTAGGCATTAGATCTTTTAGTTGATGCATATAACTGCAGTGAGCTGACCATTCTTGAAGGTTATTACACCCCAATATTTCACTAAAGGGAGAAAAGAAAAGAAAGTTGATGCATCCACATAGTTTCGAAATATAAGGGGTGGGACCCCAATTTGTGATAATTTTTAACTTGTTAATTTGATTATAGTCTTCACTATTCACTGATAAAGTCACTTGTTAAACTGTTCTTTGCTTTCTTATGATATTAGAAGCATCATTCCTCTCTTTTCACTTGTCTTAACCAATTATAATTTATACGTACCTAGTTTTTGTGAAAACTGTTGTATTATCTGTTAGGTCTCTCACATATACGCACGGATGCAATCATGCAAGCGTGCAAATGCATGCATATATGAAACCTTCTAATGTACTAATGTTGTATCGTTACCCAGGTTATTGATAAAGTACAGGAAGAAACCAAAAGTCGTGCAGGTATGCTGTTTATGCATTATATGATTTAAACTAATGGTTGTCAGTTGTATTGTCCATACAGGAGACTGTAAAATCAATTTCAGTGATTCTTTATTGTGTCTGGTATCGTTAACGAAATTCATGTTATAAAGGATGGACGTCTGATAACAAATCCCATAAAATACCAAAAACCTATGCTCATGTTTCACTCTTGAAACATCAAATGCATCAAAATAAACAACGCCATTAAGGCTGAGATTAGTTTCTGTTTTGCCATTTATCAAGGAAAATAATGCTTGGACACTGAATTTTCAGATAGGAAACCTCCGGGTGTTGGGCGTGGAAGAGGAAGAGGGCGTGAGGATGGTCCTGGTGGAAGACCAGCTAAAGGAATGGGGCGAGGCTTTGATGATGGTACTAAAGCTGCATCTGGAGGACGTGGAAGGGGTGGCCCAGGTGGAAAACCCGGTGCTAACAGAGGTAAATTCAACTGAATCACTGTTATTATGGAACATGAAATTTTTAGCATGTGCCTTGTAAAACCAACATATACCTTACCCATGTTTTGTTTGATTAGTTTTTTCACCATTTTAAACTCTTGGGTCATATTTAAAAATCAAAATACAGGAGTTCTAAATCAAAATACAGGAGTTCTGAGCCATCTTATTTGAAGAGTAATGTCGCGTGCGTTTTTTTCTTTTCTTTTCGTTGTTGTAGTTGGAGGCAGAGGCCGAGCGTGATCTGAGGTGCTGTGGTAACAGATGAGTTGGACTACATACGCAAGAGCTGCCCCGTTTTCTGGTCAGTGGCAGTGTGTTTTCCTTTTTATGCCTTGTCTTTTGGTTTGGATTTTGAATTGAATATTTATGCGATAACAAGCCCTCTGCTGAAGTTGTACTCGACACAAACTATGCAGTTTATTACTGTAACTGAATGCAATTGGTTCATATTTTCGAAATTGGTATATATATATATATGTTTATATATAGTCTCATGTTTCCAGATGTCTTGGAGGGGTTGGAAATGTGATAATTTTAACATTGAGCATTTGGAAGTTTTTATTTAAGAAACGGAGTTTTCATTGAAAAAAACAAAGGGATAAAAAAACCAAGCTACAATACAAACTGATAGTTACCTCTAGGAAGAAAGTGTTTTCGACACGCCAAAGGCCACACATGTGTCCAAGGTAATTCTAACACAAGTTTGGTCTTTGTATTTCATTTTCCTTTTGCCTTTTTATTATTTAAATAATAAAAATATTAGTTATTTTGGGTTTAATCTTTAATATTTTGACTCAAAGACCACACATGTGTCCAAGGTCTGTTCAATATGTATCCAATTATTAAAAAAAATTTAGATACCTAAAATAACATGACGGACACCTATTTGAGAGGTGTCTGGAAGAATTTGTGTCCAATAAATGTCATACATAAATTTTGTAGAGGTAGATCACAAACCTTACGCAGAGAATGATACAATGTAGACTCAAACCACTGATCGAGTGGATGCTGATGCATCATTAGTACCAGTTGAGAAATGTCCGCTTTGGTTTTTTTTTTTTTTTTTTTTTTTGTAGAGTTCATTAGCTGAAAGTTAAAGAATTAATAAGTAACCAAGCTACAATACAAGAAAAATAATGTCATTGAGGATTAATTGTATTTACCTCCAGCCATCGGTATGATCTGGTCAGTTCGTAATTGGCAAAGCCACCATCAATCAGTATTCTGCAGGCTAATTAACAAAAGGCTAAATATTAAAAATGAACATAATTTGAAGAATAAAAATCCAAAATATTCTATTTTCTTATTGACAGTGAAAAATAATTTAACATAAAAAATGAAATTGAAAATTCAAAGTTAAAATATTATTTTGGTCCTAAACTTTTACACTTGTTCCATTTTGGTGAACTTTTATAAATATAATTTTAGTCCTTAAACTTTCTAGTTTGTTTCATTTTGGTGCCTGAACTTTCAATTTTGTTTTATTTTGATTCTTAAACTTTCAAAAGTTCAATTTTAATAACTAGACTTCAAAAAAAAGGTTAAATTATGTCTTTATTAGATTTTGTTTTTGTGTTATTTTTTCTTAAAAATGTATCGTATTTTTCTATAAGTTTTAGAAAAAACATGTTCACATATTTTATTTACTTGTTATTGAACCAATTTCATTTAATATTAATTTTAATTTTATCATAATAATCGATTTAAATTTTTATTGAAGTCTTCACTAGTCATAACTAAAAATATGCTCAATGGCAAGAATGCGTGAAAGTATGTGTGTTCGTGTTTTCTAGACAACAAGACTTCACTAGTCATAACCAAAAATATGCTCAATGCCAAGAAATAGACAATTAGGTTCGAAGTTTTCAACAGCTTGGAGTAGTGGATCTTGAGGGAGGAAAACCTACCCCAAGTCAAGACCATACCAAATTTAGAACTATCTTACAACAAAGGCACATTATCCCGTGTTTTTTTTAATATTCAACAACAATTTGAAATAAGTGATTCATTGTTTGATACTCGAACCGAATAGACATTTGAATTGAACCAAATAAATAAAGGCATATTATCCCGTGTTCTTTAATCATAAATTTTTAAAAATATTTCAACTTTGATTTTTTTCAATCAATTTGGCTTTATTTTCAATCAACTTAACTTAATTAGAACCATCAATGAAAATTTAGAAAAAAAAAAAAAAAAAAAAAAAAAAAAAAAAAAAACTTAATTAGAACCATAATTTTTTTTAATGAGTTTTAACAATTGGATTAAAAAAATTCCAACACATGATCTCTTGGTTAATGAAAGTACACTAATATTAAGCTCTAATTACATTTAATAAACCATTAATAAGGCAGTCAAAGCCATATGCAAACATTTCCTTGGGTAAGCAAGTCGACGACGGCTCCCTGATATCGATATCAGAAATATTTTATTATTATTCTAAAGGGCGAACTTTAGGACCTTAATCCTACACATGCTATCAAGGCGGCGAAAGGATTAGTTGGCGAACTCTATCCCTGTCAAAGGAGACCCAGCATGAAGTTGAAGGGAAACATCCCCTATAACCTGTAGTTCAAGTAGTGACATATAAATCTTTTAATAATTGGCTATATGACTTTATGAATATATGACACATGACTAATAAGTTGCATAATCAAAGCTTCCAACAGATTTCGTGATAGAATTACCTTAGCCATGGACCGATAAGAGTGTTCGGTAACGCCAGCAACATGAGGAGTGAAGATCACATTGTTGAACTTCAAAATGGGGTCATTGGGGTCAAATGGCTCAGTCCATGCAACATCAATGCCCAAGCCTCCTAAGTGACCACACTCAAGAGAATGTAAAATTGACTGATAGTCTAGAAGACCACCTCTAGCAACATTTACCAAAAGTGAACCCTGTAATTAGACACTAATTTAAGGCATAAATAAGAGATGAAATCAAAATTCCAATGAGAGTTTGCGTTGAACCACACCTTCCTCATCGAAGATAAGAACGACTCATTCACGACGCCAACCTGCAAATAAAATCATGAGACATGTTCAGAAAACAAGCCACTAATGTTTCTGAAGGGTATTGACTGAACTGACACTAGAAAATTGAGATGTCATGAAACTATTTCGCTTCCAACAATGATTTAATTTAGCAAAATAACAAAATAGAGGACATAAAATATGTGTGAAGGCATATGGATCAAAAGAATCCCAAGTGAATTAGGAAAATTGTTTCTTACGAATACAAATGATCAAACAGCAATAAGCATCGTCAAGAATCAATTTCCCCATGACAGGATAAAATATGTTGAAAGTGAACGACACTGATCTCAAATCAAATCAATAAGTGGTCCAATTCACTCATGTGCCTAAAAAAACAGTAGTTAACAGATATCCTTATAAAATCTTTCCAAGACCTGACTATAAAAATTTGAATAGCAAGTAGGGTTTAAAGAAAATCTACCTTGAAACTAATAATCAAGAGCAAGGTTATTAACTCATAAATCAAAACTTGTATCAAAACTGAAATCTAGTGCAACATGTATCGTACTATCATAAGTTTTATTTATAGTTTATATATAATAAAGAATGAAATCTCATAAATTGGGTTTTTTTTTAAGTTTAGTTGGGCTTCTCACATTCTTTAAGACCAACTCAATGTACCTTAAAAAAAATAATAAAATCTTTAATTCTCTCTATATCCCAAACTAAAGACCAACTTGCGCTTCTCATCTTCATTTAAGCCCAAATCAGTCCAAAAATGGAAGAAACACAGCCCTCATTTATTTCATTCCAAGTTTCCAAATCAAAACATTACACCACTTGAACCTTTCACCTTCCCTATGACACTATGCCTTTGTCAGGCAACTTTTCTTCTTCTTCAAGTTCTATTTTCTGCTTGTTTCATTTCTTCTCCATGTTTTACAGTGTCCTCTCATTCAACTACTTATGGTTTGATTCCAATTTCCACTCATGAAGCAATATATTTCATTCAAGTGTTGTGGTTCAAGTGTCAAAAACCTACAACTCTTCTTTTTTTCTTAAATAGAATTGGTACGATTTGTTTTGTTTCTTGTGAATCGACATAAGAAACAAACAAAATGCACCATTTACAGTCAAAAACAAGATCTGAACGTGTTTGGCTTCCGATACATTTTGACTCATCATACGAGTTTAACAATGGTTAAAATGACCTTGGTGAACTGAGAGGTAACGAGTTTAATCTACGGTGGCCACCTAATGAGGCATTAATTTCATATGGGGGTGTTTGTTTGGAGCTTTTATGAAGCTATTAAAAATGAGCTTTTATAATCACTCTTCAAACAACTTCATCCAAACGAGCTATTACTACAATTTCTCCTACATAACCACTCAAAATAACCCCTCGTTTCTAATCACTCAAAATAATAACTCCTACAATTATTCATCCAAACACCCCCTATGAGATTCCTTTAACAACCAAATGTAGTATGATAGAAGATTGACTAATGAGAATTATTGAGAACAATCGAGTTGTTCATAAGCTGGCCTAAACACTCGCGTACCTTAAGAAAAAAACTCGCCTTGAAGGGAAATGTTGAAAATTATGGTTAAAGATGGCACATTCTTGTAATTTTGTTTTGAAGATTTATTTCCCTTTTCTTTTAGAAAATGTAAGATTTTGATTAGGTTAGAGTATTCTTCTTTTTAAAGTGGTTGTATCTTGTACTTTATACTATCTTTTGACCCTATAACATTTGAATGTGTTAGTTGATATAATAAAATTTACCACAACCTATCAGCTAAAGGTTTTAGGTTGATTGGAAATTTACAAAATTCTGAGATTAGAGTAGGAGATCCTCCCTTAGATCCTCAAGGATCTTTTTTACCAATAAGCCACCTCATGACGGTTTCTTTTTGTTATTCTTTAAATAGTTGTGGTATACCAAACATTACCAAATTTCTTCAATTACAAAACTTAAGAAAATAAAAGGCTTTCGATAATTAAGTTCAGTGGCAATGCCAACAGAAAGCTTTTAGAAGGCTAAAGATGCAAATAACAAAACTGTAGCATATGAATATTCAATCAACAGATATAAGCAAAGAAGATTGGCAATCTATGTCTAGTAATGCATAAAACAGAACTTCTACGGTAATCATTTATAAAGAGGTAAGGAGAAAGTAACCAAAAAAGCAATCTTACAGTTTCACGATTAAGACACAAGCAACAAACAACAATGTCCGCAATGCTTGCAAACTTGAGAATATCCTCGTGAGAACCTTTCTCATCCACAAGATCACTACTTGCACCTTTACGAAATGGTATTGACCCCAATGAGTAAGAATTTAAACATTGAAAGTATCAACTTCTGGCTTGCTTTCATTACATTACCATTCAACTGGCTAGAATTTTGTACCCAACTTCGTTTCGTGGCAATAATTCTTACACCAAATGGGCGCAATCGCTTAGCCAATTCCACACCAATGTTCCCAAGGCCCAAGATAAAAACCTACAAAAATAGAAAATTACTTCTCTTAAAATGTGACATAGAAGATTAAGTTCAATAAAAGTCGTTGAATGTCATGGACTCGTGGTGATTTTCCCGTGTGTGAAACAATTCGTGTTAACAACCTGAAGAAGGCTATTAACTACGGCAATATCGACTAATCAAATGATTCCAATTAGAGTAAAAGCAGCTAACATAAAAGGTTTCCTTTTGAAATGCATAAATTATAACATATACATATATATATATATTATAACTTCTTAAACTTTTGCAGTGGAGTAGTGTTGTTGAAAGCTTGAGACGCACTAAAACACAAAAGTCTACGGGTCTTAAGTGTGAGGTGCAAAAAAAACTTGGACTTTTTTCTTGACGAATAATAATATGATGAAAAGTTCAATAAATAGAGATTTAATTCGGTGTTGTCTGGAAAAAGATAGAATATCTTTCAAGAGTTTATTCCTTAAAAGTTAGATGCTCTAACAAAAAAAAAGGCAGCGCTAACATTGGTTAATAGTTACTAGATCAGTTTGTAGACTCCACTGTTTGCCATGTATTTTAAGTTGATATTTTTGTGTCGAGGTTTTCACTTTGTCCATGCAAAAAAAAAAAAAGATTTTCTGAAAACTCTATTGTTGGATTGCTAAAAAAACCCAACTAAACGGTTTGAATAGCCTCATCCCACAATTTGTTCATAAGAAGTAGAAACACTGCAAATTACATTTCAAGGAGAAATTTTTTTTATCATTCTAAGAATTTTGTCATTAGTGTCCTCTAAACATGTAGGTTTTTTGTCCAAATAACCTTTTATATTTATATTTAATAAATACTAATCACTCGGCTAATTATCTGCTGATTATTTCCTTAACTCTTCCTATTTAGACCACACTTGAATTTCATATAGACAAGCCTATTGCAGACAGCATCTGCTAGCACCTAGCGCTAGCAGTTGTGCGCCATCTTGTCGTAAGTACCTATATTTTGGTTTTGTTTTCTCTAGTAATTAGTTTGACTTATATTTATTTACCTATGCTATAATGTTTTTGAGGTGTTATAAATATTTTATACGGAGTAAAAGGTCTATAATTGATAAAATTTATCCAAAGCTTTGCATCATGAGATAAAATTTGGGAAACAATTGACGTACCTATAGAGCTTCATCACAAGTTGGTGTAGTTGATGTAATTAAATTTATCTCAAACTACTAGCTTAAGCTTTTTGGTTCATTGATGATTTAACATAATTCATCATAATATCAGAACAGGTGGCCATGAGTTCGAATTTCTACCGTGTCGTTTTTCTCCCCCGTTTAAATTGAATTCCACTTGTAAGGAATTTGTCAAACTTCTAAGTCCACAAGTGAAGGGAGTGTTAGTTGATCAAATTAAATTTACCTCAACCTACTAGCTTAAACTTTTGGGTTGATTTGTGATTTAATATAATTCAACAGTTAGGTTATCCAAATTTGAATGAACAAATAGGCTTCTTTGGAGTTTGGAGTATCATTAAGTTTTCCTTTTTTTTTTCTTTGAGAAGGTGAATTATGCAAACAATTTAGAAGTATTTTTATGATTATTTTATAATTAAATATATTAGTTACTTTAAGCTACCTAGCTAGCCAGTCAGTTTAATTAGTTTATTTTGTTATATGAGTAGTCATTAATTTATAATAATTTTTCAACATCCTAAACCTAGGCTATAAGTATAAAGCTTTGGGTTTCCCAATGGTGACTACGTACATAGAGGCTCTACCACTGATCTTAGATTGTTTAGAAGATTTCTGTTTTTTTTTTTTTTTTGAAACAGGAAACCGTTTATTCGAAGTACACCATAGCAGATACAAAATAAGAAAACAAGAAAACAGAAAACATCGAAAATAAAACCACCAAGGGTTCATAAGAAAGAAGATTTCTGAAATTGTATCGTCTCTGGCTATGCAAAGAGTGAGAGAGAGAGAGAGAGAGTTACTGTTTTTCCAAGGAGAGTATCTCCAGTTGGCTCTCCAAGCTTTCTTTGGTCAACTGCATTCTGCATCTCTTTCTGAAAATGCATAGCATATTAAAAAGGAAACATTTAGTTAAAAGTGAAAATGGCATAATCGCGAGGAAAGAAGTCAAATTTACAAATCTAAGATAACCTATGAATTGGATACAAAAAAAAATCCCCCCGTTTAAAGTATACTCAATTATATAAAACAAGCATTTCCTAGCATCAACTAACCAAACAAGAGTCCAATTACAAAACTATCACCTTCTATTGTCAAAAAGAAAACCTATCACCTTCTTCGACACCTTGGCTTGCGAAATGATATTGACTAAGAGTAGGTAAAAAAAGGAGCATGAATTGAGAAAAATGGTGGAGTTAAAAAAATAACTTGTACATGCACAATCTTTTTTGCAACATCTACACTAAGTCATTTCATAAATGACATCAGCATGTCATAGATTTGGCACACCATCTCCATGACATGTGTTCCTTAAAATTCTCAAATATCATGCTATTCATCAGTCTAGCAATGACAATTGCCTTCTCCCAACTGATTTCACGAAAGGAAATGTTCTGCTTGTTTCTTCAGCAACCGTCTAATTCATGGCTTCCTTTTCATTGCGCAACTCACATAACGCTTTAAATTTCTTTTATCCCAAAGTCATTAGATTTTTTAACATCCCCTCATTTGAATATTAGTTGATATAATTAAATTTACCCCAACCTATCAGCTTAAGTTTTTAGGTTGATTGGTGGTTTACATAATTCAACATGGTATCATCGTAGGAAGTCTTAAGTTCGAATCCCAACCGTTGCCGTGTCGTTTTCCTTTCCATTTAAAATTAACTCTACTAGTAGAGTATTTCTAAAAAAATTCTAAGTCCACAAGTGAAGGAGAATGTTAGTTGATATAATTAAATTTACCCCAACCAATCAATTTAAACTTTTAAGTTGATTGGCAGTTTACATAATTCAAACATGGTATCAGAGCAAGAGAACTTGAGTTTGAATCCCTTCCGTCGTTTTCCTTTCCATTTAAAATTAATTTCACTTGTAGGATATTTATAAAAATTTCTAAGTCCACAAGTGAGGGGAAGTGTTAGTTGATATAATTAAATTTACTTCAACCTATCAGTTCAAGCTTTAAGGTCGATAGCCGTTTACATAATTCAACAATTCTGAATATCTTTCCAAGGCATTTTAACTTTTTCCTTCGATCTCTATTCCTCCACAGACAACAATTGCTGCCCACCAAACCAACCCATGGGAATTAAAGTCCTTCCTTTAACATGCTTGGGCAGAGTTAAACTTCTTGCGAAATTTCTATAAAAATCCATGTGATCCTTCTAAAGCACATCCCCATCTCTCCGCTCTTATTGAAGGATTTTCCAACCAAAGTACATGATATTCTTTTTCTTTCAGATGAAAAAACATAGTTCCTAAAGGAATTAGGAAACGAAAGAATATACAAAGGGCACTGCCAAAATAGCTAAGGTAAATACTGTCCCATCTATTATATACTGACTAATGCAGATGCTCCACTTGCCCTGTAACCCACATCAAAAGAAACCGTAAAATACTCGAATTCAACTTTGATGAGCTACGGTTGGAACTGCCATCATATATCATTCACATCTCCTAAACTAGCGGTCAACTAATTCCTCTATAAATCTCAATAGAGAACTATAACTATAACTTAGCTTATAACAATCTGAGTAAATGAGAAACAGTTTATACAGCTTATTGACATACTTCTTTATACAGTTTGTTGACATGCTTTGAAAGAAGTCTAGGCTACATGACCAAATATATGGGCTTTTAAAATTACAGAAAGCAATTATCCGAGACACTAATAACATCAAAAGCTATTTAAAAGGAAAAAAAAAAAATTTACTTGTCTGCGAAGAAGGCCCAAAATTAGGTATATAGCCATTTCTGCACATGACATTGCATTTCCAGTTACTCCGCTCGGTATCCTGGCAACTTTGATTCCAAACTTTGTGGCAGCATCAATGTCCACACCTTCAATTATTAA
This sequence comes from Cyclanthera cordifolia, assembly GCA_037832605.1. Classification (NCBI taxonomy): domain Eukaryota; kingdom Viridiplantae; phylum Streptophyta; class Magnoliopsida; order Cucurbitales; family Cucurbitaceae; genus Cyclanthera; species Cyclanthera cordifolia. The sequence continues at coordinate 4,995,607 of JBBMEG010000001.1, read as the reverse complement.
GCTCATAAATATATATTGTTTTTTAAAAGGAGGAAAAAAAAGGCAAGAACACATGTTTAGAAGTACAGAATGTGGTAACAACCTTCCAGGCCCACTCCGAACTGCACTATGAGCTTCATCTGGCTTGCTCGAGAGATCAAATCAAAATCCAATTTCATCATTTTAGGAACACATATGTGGTAGTTGCCTATAATTTTAGGTACATCCACGAATGGAACGACATCAACCTACAAATTTTAAATTGACGAAGCGGATTAATAGAAGATTAAGGAAGCAGTTGCATCATGATAAATCTAATTACCACATCATCTGATTAAGAGAATCATTTTAAAAAAATTTATCTTTTTATAGACATCCTATAAAGCATTTTTCACAACTACTTCCTAAACTTTTTTCGAGGTGTTTTCAACAAGACCTTTTTTTCTACAATTGTCAGAAACAAAATCCTATAAAGAAGGTCACAAAAAGTTTACTGAAATGGAGTACCAATTCTAAAATATTGGCAATCCCTAAAGCTAATAAACTGTCCGCGGAGCAGATTCGAAATCCGAAAATGAGTTGGATTACTATCAGTTCATTAGCATTTCATTGTTCAAAAAGAAAGAAAAATACACTAAAAAAAATTCTTCATTGTACCTCAACGAACGGATACTTTTGCAGGTATTCTCTAGTATAAGTATGAGAACTAGCAAATTGAGGCCCACAAAAGAGAACACGGGTTAAACCTTTGCTGCTATCCTCATGTGTCGTTTCCATCTTCCCCACTGAGAGAAATGCATCGCACATCAGCTGAAAAGTTAATGGAGCGAAAACAATTATCATTATAACTTTTTTCTATATAAGGTCATCATCATAACTTATTTGGCCACACCAAAAGAACTGGAAAGGAAAGCGGCAACCTTAAAGTTAATACCATTGAACTTCACGATCGCAGAAATAGACACACGTGAACATATTATGCCTAACTGACTCATCTTTGAATTAGTTAGAAATTTCCAAAACAAAACTATTTTTATAATTACTTCCTCATTGACATTGTCTTTGTGTAGTATCCATACACACACACACACACAAAAGTTGGGTTTGCAAGCTTCGAGAAGTTTTTTTCTTAATATATGAAAGCTTAAAGTTCTTTAATAAATGACATTTTAGTGGCAGCGGTGGTGCGGCGGCGATAGCTAGGGTATGGGATTTTTAGGGTTTCAAAAATTAGGGTTTTTAGAGTTTTATATTGCTCTCCTAGAGCTTTGAGAACTTAGTCAAGGATGTTGCAATATGCAGGTATATTTGACTGGCCTTGGCCAAAAAACCCAAAGTAAGAACAAATCTTTTAAGAGCTTTGCCTTTCTGAAAAACCTGAACTACAACAATCTCAAAGGAATCATCCACCTCAAAAAACCACTTTCACTTTCACTATCACTTCTTAACTTAAGAAAGTCTCCAGAACATTCATTTCCACTCTTTTGACCACCCTTGAAGGAACCTTAAAAGTTAAACTTCAGAGATAGTAGACTGGGATAACAGACAACAAACCATTTGCAAGAGTAAGTCTACCGCCTTTATCGGAATGAATTCTTTAACAACAATAGCTGGGAAAAAACCTAGTAGTGAAGGGAGGAGATGAAGGTAGAATATCATTGAATCAGAAACCAGAAGATTGGAGCAGGCACGGCTGCATGGATACTCCAAGGTATAAGGGAGCTAAGCTCTGACTCCCCAGTTATCCAAAAAAATCAGAAACCAAGAGAGAGGAAGTTAAGAACGTCATGAATGTATTGATATGTAAAAGAATTTCTTCCATCATTCATATGTGCCTAACTTTTAAGCACGAACAATTCAACGCCTCATCATAACCCAAAACTGGTTAATCATCTCCAACATATTCAATCTAGGACATCGTGAGTGAATTGAAATTTTGTCTGTGGCATGATCTAATGCTCTAATTTAAACCAAAAACTAAGGCTCTTTATTATAACCAATCGATTTTTTGTTTTTCATTTTACCCACCTATGGCTTTTCTTGCTTTGAAAACTTGTTTTAGGAATTTGGCTAAGGATTCAAATGTCTGAGAACAAAATTCTTAAAGAGAGAAATGTATCTTTGAAAAAAAAATGAGATCTATCGTGGAAGTTGCAAGAAACCTAGGTTAATTTTCAAAACACATAATCCAAAAACCATATGGTTATCAAATACTTAAATTATTTTCTAATTGATTGGGGATTTTATATTTTAAATGTTCTTCATGAGCTAACCCACAATGAGTTGAGACCTTTGGAGATACTTTACTTGAGTGACTTACAATTACAAGCTCCTCGCAAGCTCTGATGATGAAAGTGGACTCTGTCTTTGAAAGAACACAAAGTAAGTCTACCACAATACCTGATGAGAGTCGTGAGCATGGCAGTTGAAGATTGACAAAGCAACGTTACTAAGACCTGATGATGTATAGTCATAGAAGGATATGTTAAACTATAAATCTCCATTAGAAGGATATGTTAAACTATAAATCTCCATTAGAAGGATATGTTAAACTATAAATCTCCATTCTTTCTTATTTTTAAGAAACTGACTTCCATGAACACGAATGAAAGCAAGAAATACAACATAAACAAAAACAAATCCAAGGAATAAGGCCGAAAAAGAAACATAAATATGATTAAGTTATTGTTGTGTGGAAAGCTTTTGTTAATAAATATAAGGCTAGCAGCAGAAGATTCTGGTGATGCCATTGTTGTAGATACCTTGACTTATAGAAGCTGTTGTGGGCGTTAAAAGTCCTTTTATTCATTTGAGTTTTGTTGCGTTGCGTTGTGTTTGCTATGTTTTTCATTTTTTTCTATGCTTAGGATAAAAGTTAGTTTTTGTTTCATTTAAAAAACAAACAAGCAAACTTCTTTAACCAATTGGCGTGTTTCTTACCAAAATATAAACAAACATACTTTCGAATTCTTAATGAAAGCTGACTCTTTCTTTTTCTATAATATTTATCACGTTCTTTTCAAAAAAATAAATAAATAAAACAATTAAACAAACAAAAACCAAGTCATTTTCCATTTTTATAAGAATCTCAGCTTTCATCGAAAACAAAAACAACAATGGTGTGGAGATTTGAAAGCATGACCCCACCCTTTTTAATTACTTCAAACTGAGCTTTTTTGTTACTCAACAACAATGGTGCAGAGATTTGAACCTCTTAACATTTTCATTAATAAGTTATACAATATGTCAGTAGAGCTCTACTCTTATTAGCTCAATCTGAGCCATTACACGCCATTACTTCGTAAGAAATTATGTTTCAGAAGCAAATGGGCCACACATGTTCATTTATTATATCGGAAACATGAAAATGAAAGCAAATTACAATCCAAACGGACATGAATGTATAGGGGAAAACAAAAAGGAGAAACTAAAATGAAGTTTCAACGGACTGTTACTATCTTCTCAGAGAAAAATACATTTGTAGAGAATAAATTATGCAAAAACATAAACAAACAGCCAATCAAGGAATCTCCACGAACATAAACACTAAATGATATAAGATCAATGAGATAGTAACTAATGAGTTCGAAAAAGGAAATGAATGTTCATCGGAAATTGGCAATTGCAGAAAATCGGCACGTACCAGAAGAATTGAGGCTGCTTTCCTTTAGCTGACAATCAAGAAAAATCAGCTTCCTGCGTTTTCGTATCCCCTTCAATTTCTCTCTTCGGCGTGAAATAAGAGATTAAGAAATTGACTCTAGGATACGGCAGTCATCGGATAGCTAAGCTTCGTTGGCGTTTGGAATCAAATATATATATCAACATATATATATATATGCACACACACATATATATACATATATACACACTTTAAAAATTATTTAATCCAAAAATAGGATTTGTTAAAGGTCCGCTTTTGCGTCCGGCGAGACTGCTCAACAGTCTCCGCCGATATCCCGCTGATGTTCTCAACGTAGTCAAATTTTCCCTTTTTGCCGTTAGTTTCAACTTCCATTCCAACTAGACTGTGCTTTTCTCCACAATGAATATCTTCCGAATTATCCACCTCCATTTCACTACCCTGACTGGTTCTATCTCTGGCTCTCCTCTTCCATTTCAATAAAGATTTCGTAGTAGCTGATCCCCCAGACCCAACAGAGAAATTCTTCCCTTCTTCCCTTCCAGTCTCCAAATCTTTCTTACCGTCGTTACCCTGCTCAGAAGCCACACCAAATTCACTTGATTTCAGATTAATTACCGAATTTAAACAGCTTAATTTTTCCTTACAATCCAGTTTATTAAAACTCTTAATTGCATTACCCAACAGTTTCTCCCTATTTCCAAAGGAATTCCTATTTTCAGTCAGCCCATCAACTGGTAAAGGACCATTTAAATTTTGATCCACTATTTTGACAATCTCCTTTCCTTTACCCAAATTCTGTTGCAAGCCCGTATCAAAATCCCTCTTCTGTTTTACCATATCCCCACCCAAGAGCCCACCTGAGTTTGCGGCCCAAATGGCCTCTCCCTTACTGCTGCAAATCTGTCCAGCTTTACCGCCAAATTTATCCCCCGATCCAGTTTTAGCTTTACTGCCAAAATCATCCCCCGGTCCAGTTTTAACTGAGCGATCCAGATCATCCCGCAGCCCAAAATTAACTGAACAGTCCCTCGGCCCAATTTTGACTGCACTATCCGGCCCAATCACCCCTTCGTCGCGTCCAGACCTGCTGCAAACCAGCTCATTTAAACCTGTGTACAAATTCGATAAAACTTCCCCTTTTTCAGCCTCTCCCTTTTTAGCCTGCAGATCCGTAACCCTCGTTTCCTTCTTCGTACAGATTTTCTTTCCCAAAAAGCTATCGATTTTTCCAGACCTCCTCTCAACAGCCAAATCTCCTGTCTTCACGCCATCGTATCTCTCTTCCCCAAAAAGCAGGTTGCAGTCAGACGCCGTTGCAACTCTACACGACTCGCCTAGCGTTCTTTGACTCGGTCGCTGCTGAGCCGAGTCCTGACTCACCGATTCAGCCCAGCTCGAACCGGGTAAACTCTCCCCTTCCTGTTGCAGCCGAGCTATGGATCCCTCCAAATTTTGGCCAGAACCAGGTAATCTCTCCCCTTCCTGTTGCAGCCGAACTGTAGAACCCTCCATTTTTTGGCCAGGAACCACTCCCACCCCAACCCTTCCAACAAACTCTCTGCCCCCTTCTCCCGTCTTCATAGCACCATCATTTCCAAAACTCGCTGTTTTCCTTCCGAAACCCTCCCCTCTTCCTCTACCACCCGCCCCTTGAAGACTAAAGGGATTTTGTTCTCTAATCGGACTTTCTTCTCTAAGATTAACTCCGAATGGCCATGGATCTCCTTCTTCAATCACAACATAGGAACAATTTTTTGCGTTGTGACCCACTCTACCACAGCCTCTGCAAAACTCAGGGAGTTTCTCGTAAGAGATTCGGGCCCATTTCTCTTCAGCCGAAACACCACTTTTTAACTTAATCGCTCTTCTCAAAGGATTAAGAATATCTATTGAAACTCTGATCCGTATAAATTTACCTCTATTTCTACCATCCCCCTCGCGATCCCAATTAACGAAATCCCCCAACAAATTTCCCAATCTACGTGCACCACCTTCAGAATGACTAGCCGGTGGGACGTCGTGAATCCGTAACCAAAAGGTCGCCTTGTTGAACTTTAACTCAGAGATCCTCGTCTCTCCCCGCATCTGTTCAAACAGTAATAGAGCATTGTCAAAGATCCAGGGGCCTCTTTCCACAACGCGATCTTTGATTATTTTGCTATCGAAAGAACAGAGAAACGTGTTCGCTCCTAGCACCTCTATCTTCACCCTGTTTTCAGCATTCCAAATTTTTGGAATTATCTTTCTGAACGCATCAGTACTAATCAACTTCTCGTTTAGCACCTTACAAACAAAATCACACTCTAACTTTTCTTTAAAAACTTGAATTTCCTCTTCCTCCAACACAAACACCTTTCCTTCTTCCTCCTCTGCTAAAACCAAGCCATTCATTAGCTTTGTAAAAGCTTCAGAATCCATAACTACCACGAGCAGCAAACCCACAAACTGAACCCACCACTCCTCTAAGCAGCACCACAAACAACCCACAGCCTTTCTCCACACTCTCCCCACAGGGAGGACCACGACCTCTCACAGCTTCTAGAGAGAAACCTGAGACCCCTTTTTTTCTAAATCTGTGTCACCAAATGTTGTTTTTCCGCTAAAAGTGAGAAAAAGAATCTGTTAAAGGTCCGCTTTTAATTCAAGCATAGAATTTCTTTAATACAACTATGCATGTTTGTTTTTTTTTATTACATCGATAACTTCATAATGTTTGGATGAATTTTTTTTTTCCTTCTTAAATGAATTGATAAATACAAAATATTTAAATATGTTTAAATAATATCCATTTATGTGCCACGTCAAGAAATGTTTTGATAGAGATTTAAAGAGTATCTAAAATTAATATTTAGAATATTCAAAAATAATGATTGCAGTCAAAAATTTAGTTGTATATAGTTTTAAGAATGTTTGAAATTATATTTATTATTTATTTTGAGTATTTAAAAGTAATAATTTATAGTCAAACGTTTATGTGCATGTAGTTTTTAAAAATATCTAGAATGTTAATTCATTTTAAGTTATGATTATAAGTGATTGAAGTCAAAGAACTGTTTGGATGTAATATTTTAGAGTATTTAGAATGTTGATTTATTTCGAGTATTTAGAAGAATGACTGCAGCTCATTTTGGATGAATTTTTAAAAAAAAAAATATTTAATAAATACCGGTTTGAAAATCAACTAACAAACAACTCATATGATTCATATTTTACTTTATTTTATTTTATTATAACTTATAAATTAAAAAAAAATAGAATGTGATTTATATTGTGTCACATGGTGGACGTTACTATTTGACATGATCTAAATATTTTTGGTAAATATATGATTGGAATTGTTATTTGAATCAAACCAATAATGCATATAAGCTTTATGTCAAAACTACATGGTTTTATATTGGTGGAGTGTTTTTCTTTTACATTTAATCTAGATTCAAATTTCATTTAATTTTCTTTTTCTTTTATTTCTCCTAAACTATGAAAAAGTACAATTTATTTTTGTTCACATTTTATTTTCACCATTTTTTTTTTATGTTTGTGTTTATTTATTTTATTTTATTTTTTAATAAATTTAATTTGAAATCAAAATGTGGATATGCTATAAAAGAAAATCAACAAAGATTTAAAAAAAAAAAAAAAAAAAGTTTGAAGAATTAGAATTCTCAAAAACTTTTTACATAATCATTGATTTCATAAAATCATATTTTTCTTGAAAAATCTTAGAACTTCCTTCAATTAGATAGAGAATAGAATTGTTAAGGGTAGTTTCAAGTAGGCATACATATGCTTCATCCCAAAGAAGGTTGCCACACCTCATTATCTCTCATTGATGGTGTTGTAACTGCCCATGCAAGTTGGAATCACAATCTCACTTCTTCACTTCATGCTTTCTTGAACTTTTTTTAACATTTCTCTGAGTTTTTTTTTTTTGGAGTTTTTTCCACCCGAGAGATCTTAAGGCATGTGATAAGCTCCAATGTGCCTTGACTTTACAAAGCTAGAGGTCCTTCTAGGATTCTTGTAAAATCTCACAAATATGAAAAACTCAATAATACTCGATAAGATTAAAGAAAAGTAATAATAAATTAGTTATTGATGTAATGTAATTTGATAGACATCTTCTCTTCCTATTTCTTCCCCCACACCAAACATACCTTAAATCTATTCTTGATCGAACTTTTATATGGAGAGAGAAAAGTTTGGGAAGTTTTTATCAAGACTTATTGTTGGAATATTTGGATGGGTGAGAAAATCATCTGACATCTACAATATATAACACTTTATTTGAAAATATATCCATTAATGTTGTATCTTGTTGCAAGTTTTCTCCCCTTCTTCACCATTATAGTTGTAATTTTCTACTAAGTTGAATTCCATTTATTGTAATCATGTGTTATCTTTTGTCACTGTGTGTGTGTGCGCTTTTTTTTTTTTGACAAGTTTGTTTCTATCAGCTTACTCTCTCTTGTAAATTCAAGTAATTTCATAATTAGTTTCTTATAAAAAAATACAAACAAACAAATTTTGGTTGTAACATGCAACATCATTAAGAAACCAAGTGCTGGTCATGCCCAAAAGAAATGAAGAGAAATGTCTTGATTTTTGTTTCAAACTTGAACGAAAATATCACAAATAAATTTTTGTAATCATTTTTAGACGATTTCATCCTGTAATTTATTTTTCAAAACTATTCAAAATGATATCTCATTTATAATTACTTAAAATAATATCACTCATACAATTATTCATCCAGACATTACATGTGAATTCAAAATTTTTGTGAATAGCGCTTTTGCAACCAAGGCTGTGTAGTCCGATGTTTTATAAAAACTTCAACTAATCCAAAGGAGAAAGCACTTATTGTGCTTTGTATATTCATCAAAAAGCACTTATTATATTTAAAAAAATCACAGCTTTGCTTCTCACCCCCTTCCAATTCCATCAACATGGGTTTAAATTTAGAACAAAAGATCAGCCCAAACTAGAGATGATGATTCTTCCCCAACCTTTGAGCTTCAGTTGGTCGAAAGCACTGCCAATCATTTCTTCTGGTCTCATGAAACCAATTCTCACTGCCAAACTCTCAGGTTTTTCAATCCTTCTATCTCATTCTGTTGTTCTTATTTATTTCTGTCTATTCTCTCTCAATCCTTCTTGAGCTTCCAGAAAGCCTTTCGAATTCCGAAATGATGTGGTTTTGGACGAAATAAAGGCGACCAATGCTGACGAAGAATCGATTTGGAAGATTTTGATGCCTAAATTGGTGGATGGAAAGATTGAAGGAGTTCCTGAAATGACTGCAGAGCTTGGGACTCTGGGAACTGGCAGAAAAAAGACCAAAATGGCCGAAGTTAATCTGCAGATGCGGCTAACGGAGAAGTTGGACAAACGACCGAGCACAAAGCATTTCCGAAGACAGTATGTAGCACAGCAGAAACACCCCAGTAGAGATCAAGAAGCCGAAGGGCATGAGACGGAAGATATTGATGGAATTTCCAACGACTTCTCTGAAAGTAAGCAATTAGAAAAATTAGCAATAAAAACTACTGAATTTCAGGCCACCAGAGAAAAAAAGAGAACGCAATGCTGAAGCACATAATGGTGATATAGCAACTATGATAGATAAGAAACCATATATCAAAACACCACCACAAGCTTCAACTGATCTAGAGGCACAAGTAATAGATTGAAAACTTTGCAGCCAAATCGACAGACTCAAGCCGAACCGAGGAAACAGGAAACATTTGTAAATATTCGGGAATTTATAGAACATGAAATCGATAAAGAATCTGAAGGTATAGTGATAGGAACATAATGACTCAGCAAGGAAGATTTTGGCCCCAAGAAAAAAGGAATGGGCATTTTTAAAAAAAAACCTGTTTTCGATTATTATAATAATAAAGATACTGGATAACCCAAGTTTAAAAAAACTTGAACTATCTCTATCTTCAGATTACTTTCAAGCTCCTAGATGCTCACAATCTTAATATTTCTCAGTACATTATTCCCTCTCTCATTTTTATTATTATTTTTTTGATATCTGTGACTGTCTAGGCCAGCTTACGTGCACCACGAGTCCTCGACGAATATCACGGGACATACTACTTGACCCTAAAACTTTTGGATGTTAAAAAAGCCTGTAGGAAATTAATTATTAGGTAGATGGCCACCATAGATTTAACCCATCACTTCTTAAGTTTTGCAAGACCCTATTGACCACTAGGTGACTCCATGATGGTTACCTCCCTCTTTTATTTATAGTCAATATGATTATCCCACTCCTAAGAAGATTAGTCATTCATTATCCTACCCTCAATAGATTATGAGTTTTCCTTGTCCTACTACTCCTAAATGGTCTTATTTATGTGCAAAACGGGCATACGAGTATGACGAAAAAGAGGTCGATCAAAAAGGAACAAATTTCCAAACAAATGATAAAATCACCACAGAAGAACAAGTCACCGCAGAATGAGACACATGAGAAGATTCCAGCAAGGTAGCAAAACAAGAGAAAAAAAAAAAACAAGAATCAAAACAGCTAAAAATGCATGCTCCAACCATCATTGCAGGATCAGCTCTTCTCACATCCCTAGTAATTGTTGGTTGTGTATAACTTAGTGAAAAACAGGAGAGGTTAAAAATGTAAATGCGATAGCAAAAATGTAAATAGCACAACTTGAAACCTTCAAATGGTTGTTGGTACGCTCTCCAGGCTTGCGTCAAACTGCTGTAGCAACCGCATTAACTACACATTGAAAAAGAGAGATGTGATTTGACAAAGAAATAACAATCAAGAACTTTTGGCATTAAAAGCCTGCACCAAACGAGTAACAACAGCTAAACCATTATAATACAAGCGACACAGCTATCTAAAGGTTCTCCAACTTTTATGGTACCTATTTGTGCAAATAGCAAAAAGTGAATTATTGATCTACAACCAGCTATATTATTCAGTTAAATAAATAGTAAAATATTTTGATGCTGTCCAATCAATATAATTCAAAACTAGGGATAGTAAAGGACAAGCCAGTAACAGTTATGAACCAAGTCTCTCTAGATTCAAACCCATAATGGGAAAATTTACCATGAATCATAAAGATTGTAAAACAGAATTACTGACAGTCTATGTTGATTTATAAATGTAGAAATGTTGAATTGTCAAAATCTGAAGTATGATGTCCATCATCTTTTTTAATTTCTCCGATTAAAACTGCAATTTTCCCCCATGCTACAATAAGGGTGACAGAAAATTGAACACAAAGATGGAGAGAGAGAGAGAGAGAGAGAGAGAGAGAGAGAGAGAGGAAATGCACTTGGAAGTTATGGAAATGTCAAAGGATCAACTAGAGAGAAAAATCAATTTGAAAAATTCAACGAATCATCCCAGCTATATTTCTGGTACAACTTGCAAGCAAACCCTATTTATAAATAAATGTCAAAATGTGGTCATGAGCACATTTTTCCAAGTAAGAGCTTGACCATTTACTTTGATTCTCTACGAAAGTCTCATCTTTTCTTTAAGTTAGTATATGAATCTTGATTTCTAACCAAATTTCATAAATCAAAACAAGTATTTTAAAGCTATTTTTTAACTTTCAAATTTTGGTTTTATTTTTAAAACACAAGTAAGATATAGGCCATGAAAATTATGTGTTGAGGAATAGTTGTAGATTTAAATTTCAAAAATCAAAATAAAAAACAAAAAATGAAATGGCTATAAAACCGAGCCTAAATTATTCAATGCAGCCTTTCCAGTTTCCAGTCGCAAGTTGCTTTATGAATGTCAAAAAATGGCTGGTTGACCAAAATGAGCGTCCCAAACTGCATGAGCAATAAGTTTTTTTTTTTTTTTTGATAACTGCGCTAATTGAAAGGTAAAAGTATTCTGGTAAAAACGTTCTTCAAAGTCATTAACGGTAGAATACCAAACAAAAATACAACAGTAGTGAGGTCTTGCCACGGCCAAGACCTCGGAAATCTTAAGTGTCATATTGCTTCCAAAATAATCTAGCCATTAACAGATTGCAATAATTCTTCAATAATTCTTGCTAAGAAAAAAGTCTATGGTGTGGCAATTCCATCTAGAATATAGTCTCCTAGGGGTGGCGCAGTAGTCGAAAACTAAGACTTTGAAGGTGGCTTCCCTCAAGATCTCAAGTTCAAGATTCACCAATGATATTAGTTTGTAGACACTTTCAATGTTTCCATTTTTTATATGTATCATGGCGCTGCATTCTAGGGACGGCCTATGGTGGCTTCAGGTTAAGAAGAGCGTAAGCTCCAAGTTCCCAAGTTGTCAAAAAAAAAAACACCACCTAGAATGTAATGGGCAATGCTCGTGGCTCTGGGTTTGAGTAGCAGAAGTAACTTATAATTTATTATTAACCTAACGATGGCTCCAATTAGTTCTAGTTAAAAACCACGCCCACAAACTAGAAAGATTAAGCTAAAAGCAAATACGAGCACCTTCGGAAGAAAAAAAAGGGGTTACACATACAATGAAGAACCATAAGACTCGATTACTTGGGATTTCAAACCCTTCTGCAAGAGATTAAACCAGTCAGAGTACATGAATAGCGTAGAATCCACAACAAGCCAGTCCGTTGTCAAAATTTTAAACATCAAGGGTAGAAAGGGGTAGAAATTAGAACAAACTGATATGAAAAGAACAGAATGACCAACTTAGTAGCATGTCTATTGGGTCAAACAAAAAATATTCTAGCAGAAAAGAAGGGTGGGGAAAAAATTCATAGAAAATTTACCATCAGAAAAATCCATCCATTGGTTGTAAAGATGGGGAGTAAAACTGTAGAGCTTCGAGTAGCAAGGCATCAGAATCGACTTTAAGCTCGAGGAGGTCTTCTCTTCTACTTACATAATTATTCTTTAAGTTTTCACGACATGAATTCAGAGACTGAGGTAAATCTCATACTCCCCTCGATTTTCCTTGCAACTTTGAATCAATATCACCACTACCTCAAACCCAGATTAGAATTTCTCATTATCCTGTGCTCAAGTTGCATAGCTCCAAAATGGTAATTCCTATGATTTATCTTCCCTCCAAGAATAAAATAACTAAGAGTAATACTGTCGATACATTTTATTGAAATGAAATGCGAGGAAGACGTACACTGTGTATGGCCTCCCAAATGTCAGGTTTCCAGAAGCGGGGAAGTACAGCGTTCATTTTCTAATGGATCCTGCAATATGGAAAAAATGGGAAAAAAGGCTTTACATCAAATGTAATCCAGAAGTCATAAGAACTGGAGAAGCAAGTGGAACTCGTATATATGCAGAGTATTTAAGAATCGTATTCAAATATCTCGTTTTCATCAATGAAACAATCATTGAAAAACCAATCAAATCTATATCGATTGCATCAAGATCCAAAGAAAAGAAAACAGCATTTCATCAAAAAACAATTCCTATCTCAACGAGTATTTTCATAGCACAAATGAAACGCTTCTTGATTGCCTCAAACCCAAAGGCAATAAAAAGGTAAGGCTTGAATGAAGAGAGAAGCATCTAATAAATGCATAACTAAATAACATATTGAACATAGATTAGTAAATAAAATATATTTTTATTTTCATAAATTTTCAAATTCATACATAACAATACTAATCAATAAAAGAATAATAAACCACAAGTTATATTGTTACAAGATATACCATATCTATTAAATTATTATTTATATAAAAAAATTAAAGAAAACAGAAAGAATAAAAAAAGAAAAGATCCTACATCAAATAATTCTAATAAAATTAAACACGCTGCACACACATAAATAATAAATATTTGAAATAACAATTAAACAAATTTAGTATCCTTATTAGATACTTCGCATGGTTGTTTGAATTGTTTATGAACTAATTCAAAATTATTTCCGTGGGTATTAAGTGCTCATATAGGTGAATAAATAAAATCTTAACAAAATGCATGCCTTGCATGAGGTGAAGGCAATGTCGGACGCTAAATGGCGAGGAAATGCAAGAGTCTGATTGAAGGTGCTTACCTTGGCTTTCTTAAAGGCACAATATTGTCTATGTGCAAGGAAGCTCCTAAGTCAACCAATGGCTTTGAAAACACTGATCTCAACACAAATTGTTTGTATTTACCAAGTAATAAATATCACAGAGAACAGCTACATCAACGAAGATGTAGGAAAGACAGAAAATGGATTGTACAAGCTTCAACACCAAACCCGCCCAAGAAAGAAAGGGAAAAAAAAATAAAGCATAGAGGAATTCAAGTCCATTCCGTATCTAATTTCCTTGCACAATGCACACTGATTAATACAAAGAAACTCCTCTTACCCTTTCGTTTAATTCACTTGTCCATTGCAAACTTTTCACGATTCTGGAAACCAACTTTGAAGATGTCCTGCAGTCTGCAATTTTCTGGTAATTTCTATTCAGCGTTATTCCCTCGTCCTAAACAATCAAGCCCCTCAGTTCTTGAGCGTACAATTCGATGGAACATCTCTCTAATCTGCAGTTCCAAAGGATCCAAGCCAATCTTCATAGTTTCACAAATCTGAGATAGTTCCTCCATTTTTTGCCTCACCTCTTCCTCCTTATCATTCTTCAATGGCAAGTGTGTGGTATCCGCTATTTCGTTCATACTATGCGCAAATTTTTCGATCTGATGAATCTCCTTCAACAACCCACAAGAATTTTTTCTTTCCCTCTTCCTCGATTCCTCCAAAATCCGATCATGAAGAGAAAGCATTGGCGCCGCCCATGCGAACTGCCGGGGCAGCAAAAAATGGACTTGTAAGCTACGGTCTTGGCAGGGAATCGCCGCAACCAGAGTCCACATTACAAATAGTAATAGCATGTTCATTGTAAAAACAGGGACGGCAAAGCTACGCATAGGCTCATTTGCCCTTGGAGCAGTCAAATTGCTACCAATTGCCTGAAGCTGCCTGACAGCCGACCACGAACGCGAAACACTCCATGAGAGTGAACGAAAATGTTCAAAAGACCGACGGTCTCTGGTCCCATTATTGCGTCCAAAAGAACGGTTTCTCTGAGAAATAGCCGCGGCATTGGCATCGTTTTCATCGAGCATTGCAATAGCCAAATCTATGAGAGCCTTCTTGGCTCGGCGAAATTGGCCCTCACCAAGAGTCTTCTTGTGACTACGATTATCCAAAGCACTAAGCACAATCTCCAACAACCTCTGCCACTGTCTCAGCTGCTCAATTCCATCACGAATCGCATTACAAACATCAAGCGCCTTCACACTCCTCTCCAAGTAATCCGAAACCAGCCGATCCATCGGCGGTTTACAAATTTCCACTTTATGCCCAAACAAAATAATCTTAAAATCCTCCTGACAGCAAATGAAAGCATCCAAAAGCTTCCTAATCCACGAAAGCGACAAAATCTCATCCGAAGAAGCCGACGACAGGTCTTGGAGCCGTTGAGTGACCTGCTTCTGGAATGAATCGAGGTCGGAATCCAAGAAAATGCCGTCATGGGAGCTTCCTTCCATAGACTGAACTTGATCGCGCCGGAGACTGAAGATGGAACGGCCAATGTTGGTTAACGGCGACGAAGAACCCTGAAAATCAGTGGCCGGCATTCTTACATGAACAAGAAGAGCTTAAAAATGGATCGAAGCTGGGAGATTAAAAATAGAACAGAATCAGATTGTGAAAATATATCGAATTTGAGAGTATCGGAAGATGGAAGCTGAGAGAAACATACGGAGAGAGACAATGGGAGTGGAATGATGAACCCTAACGGGGGAGGAGGATTTTATTGAAAGAAAAAAGGACCGCGTATTTACGGTTGTTGAAATTTGGAAATTCGAAAATGTCTATAAAATAAAAGCCTTAACGGTGATGGGAAATCAAATTATAATTATTATTTTCAGTATTTATTGAAAATATATATATTTGTGACGTCACCTTTAAAACTAGCTTGTTTACTTAATAATAAGAGGTAATTTTTATTCTTTCTAAAAAGACAACTAAATAATTTGTTCCACAAAATAAAAAAATTAAAATAAATTAAATAGTTGGGTCTACTCATTTTCATTTATTTTTGTCCTTCTTTTAAATAAGTTTTTTTTAATATAAATTGGGAGACGAAGACTACAAATCTTATCTAAAGGATACTGCTTCTCTCAACAAAATTGAGAGTAAAGTAAAGTATTGAATCCGTGATACTGGTGTTGAATCGAAATAACACAAAAAAATAAAACGACTGCGCTACTAACTCATTAGATAAGACGTTTTTTTTTTTCTTTCAACTCCTATATTATTTTATTTTATTTCATTACTTTTATTTTTGTTCATGGGTTGAATACATACAAGATGTTCTAAAAAAATAAATAGAATTGCTTTGTGTGTTGTTAATAGTTGGTAAAATAAATAAGTTCTTTTTTTTTTTTTTTGGACGTAAAAAAGAAAAAACTGGTGTCTTTGGATTATATGACCTTTTTCCTTTGACAATAATGCAGTTGAATTTAACGGCGTCGTTTGTGAACTTTTACGCGCTTAAAACACAGACCAAACGCGTAGTGAACGCGCCTGGGAACGAACGGCTCATATTTGAAACTGATGTATACGCTTCTCATCCTCAGCCGTCAATTTGTCATCTCATTCTCCCATCCGGTTTTGCGTGAAATTTTACGGAGGAGTTATTTTTAGTTGTATAGTTATAGCTCGTTTATTTGAAAGTTTTGGTATAATGTTTAAAAACATGTGTTATTAATTTTTGTTTAGATGAAAATTGTTTATGAAATAATTATGAAAAGTGTTTGTTGTTTTTGATATTATGTAGCATTTATGAATATATTTAATTTAAAAAAACATTTGGTTATTTCAAATTATTATTAATATTGATTTTATTTTATTTTTGTATTTATTGTTTAAAGTAGGAAATAAAAGACAATATAAATTAATAAATATTTTAAAATAATTAAAAATAAAAATATATATTACTTCCGTTTGAATTTAAAATACGAACGTAATTATGAAGTTAACGTTAATTTAACATTACGAAATATATTTACAAAATGTAAATTGAATTATGAAAGTATCATTAATTAAAAATTACAAAATATTTGTTTTTAATTTAAAATTTATTTTTTAATATATGATATTACATGTAATCCAATTTTATTTCAAAAATAAATTAAACAACCATATTGTCAACTTTGTTGTTATTTTCATTTGGAAGATATGTTATAAAGAAACTCATGCTATGTATGTTTTGAAACACTATTCAAAAACTATTGCTTTATATTTAGCAGTAAACAGTCACTTTTAATCATTCATCAAACATTCCATCGAATTTCGCATCAAACATATCATCCAACCACTTATAATATCAAGGGATAGGTTGGTTTTGATTTTGCTATTAATTTTGGTATGTGATAGGATCGTTATTCCCCTTTTTATTATAGTGAAGTCATGTACCTCAATAGATAGTATGTTCAAATAATGACTTCCTAAAGTTCATCAGAAATTTGCCTTTGCGATATTGGCGATATTAATTTGTGATTTGAGGCTCTATATTGTATCGTGGGATGATCCCCATTAGAGAGTTGCTATCAGTTGAGAGATTGGGATAATATTTGTGCGGGAAGTTAATGAAATTCCTTGTAAAAAAAAATAAAAATAAAATAAATGATTATCCAATAGTAAAAATTCATAACCGAAGTTTCGTGTGACAAAAACAATAAATCAAACTTGAAAAGGGTTGGTATCATGTTGGTTTCTCTATTTAGTGGTATTCCAATTCAACACCATAGTCATGGGTCGTGATTATTTTGTTTGACTACAAATGAGTGATTATTTTTTAATAATCACAAATAGATGAATATGTCGAGAGATGACAATATCTCGATATACATGTTTGAAGATAAGCTCCTCCTCCTCCTCCATTTTTCGGGTAAATTATAAATGTAGTCAATATAGTTTGATGAAAATAATTCAGATCTTATGATTTAAAAATATAGATTTCAATTTATAGTTGGAAAGAATTTACAATTTAATCCTTACGATTTGAAAAATTATAATTTGGTCATAAGATTTGATAAAATCTAAAAAATACTCTGTCATTCGTAATTATTGATAAATAAAATACATAAAAATTTGTTATTTTTGTGTTTAATGATGAGAGTATAAGATAATAATTAATTGGAACAAAAAAATAATACATAATTCATGTATCACACTTACATATTTAATTCGCTTACTATTTACTAATAATATGGATTATTTTTTATGTTTTATCAAAACATAGGGAAGAAATTCAAACCATAGAAATTAAATTCTATATTTCTCCAAATCATAGGAATTGAAGTTTAGATTTTTATATCATAGGACTAAATTATAACTTTCTTCAAACCATAAAAATTAAATATATAATTTATTAACGGCTAAAAATTCCAAAGTTTTGTGAGGGTATATTGGTCAATTGTGTTAAGTTGGTAGCCCTAGAGTGCTGACAGTATATAAAATCCTTCTCCACTCTCTAGCCCAAAATTCCCCTCTAGTATTTTCCTGCATTTGCTGCCGACGTGAATTCTTCGAACTCCTTGCTTTTATCTACATTAGCTATGGTATCTACAGTTTCTTCTTTTCTTTTTTGTACTCTTCGTTTTGCAGTTCTCAAATATCCTAAATTTTTTCGTCAGGGTTTTGTAATTGATTATCGATTTCATTTGATTTGATTTGTTTTGTTGCTTCGGTTTCTAGTCGCTGGTAGCAAACGAGGAATTTCAGCACATTCTTCGTGTGTTGAACACTAACGTTGATGGGAAGCAGAAGATTATGTTTGCTCTCACTTCAATCAAAGGTATTGGAAGGCGTTTTGCTAACATCGTCTGCAAGAAGGCTGATGTCGACATGAACAAGAGGTATTCGTCTTTTAGTCTATTAATTTGGAGAGAAAAATTAGATAACTAGTAGCATTAAAATTGGGGATTTTCTGTTGTTTTTAATTCAGCCTCCTAGATAAATCATAAGGATTTGAGCCATTTTCCCCCAATTTGTTTGTAGAGATGGTATTTCTTATGGAGAAGTTATCAAAACATTTGTTTTTGTTTGAAAAAGGTGATCGTTATTAGAATAGCAATAATGCTGTAAATGTTGTATCATATATCTTTTTTTGTATGATTAGAATAATTTTGCCTTGCTACCTCTTTCGGTCAGTTAACGAACTATTTAGCATTTTATAGAAAATGGCTCAGGTCTGCTGCTGGAATCTGAATGTAGGATTTAGGACATTGTTGGAAGAACAATGGAGAATACAATAGAATGTAAATTTGGAGTACTTACCTTTGAATTATTGAGTATTTTCTTCTATTTGAACAAGAAGAAAACTGCAACGAAAACATAAGGTGGAGTACAGTAAGAGCCTTCCACCGTGATAACGAATAAGTTTGTGATGCTGAAAGAGGCCTCTGTGAAATCATCTAAAATCGGAAATGCTTCTTATCTCTTACTACTCTTTTGAAACATAATCTAATGGTTTAGTAGAAAACAATAAAAAGGAATTCTCATATCGAATTCATTGTGCCATGCTATTATTACTTAATATTCATATTTTATATGGCAAAGGCATAGTTTTCTTTTTTGTCTCTAAAAAAAAACTCATTTGCGCCGAGTGAGTCTTATAATAACCTTTTCCAGCACAATGATGGCAAAACATTAGTCAATGTTTTGACAACTGGGTCTCGTGAGACTACAATTCTTATTTGAGTCTTAACTTATAAGAGGAAGAAAAAAGAACCGAAATATGAACTGCCATGATTTTTTGGTGCTGGAATTATCTTCTATAGTTCCTTTCTTCCCTTTTATTTGATATAATACAACACCATACATTTTATTGATCTAGTTTTAAATATGGGTCTGAAATGAAAGCTTGATGCACAGATGGCTGCAATTTTTTTAATGTTCAGCTTCCATAGGATTAGAACTAATTCCTCTAATTACCACTGACTGCAATCCAAATACAAACTCACTAACTCCAAACTAAATGATTAACATGACTAAATACCTAAACAGATGCCTCTTAATTTATTCATCCTAAAGACTTAATAACTAATATAATTGACCAACTGCCTCTAGTTCACCGAATATAGTAAGACTGGAAATTTCCACTAATCAGCAGATGAGTCATGACCGAAGCTAAATACATTTCTGGCCCTTTTTTACATTTATTGAAGTTATTTTTGGAGATTATTTAAATTTCCTCATACATCAGTAGCCTATGAATTACCTTTTTGTTGAGAACCAGTTTGTCATGATGATCGCTATGGATTTCTAGACTTTTGTAAGAAATTAATAACCCTTATTAAACTCAAACATGACTTATCTGTGGCTTAGTCTTTGGGGTTTTCTTTCGTATAAGAGATAAACAGCTGCCATCTTTGGGAAGATTGGTTAATATCCATTAACGCATTCGTAACTTGCTGAAAGTTGTTCATGGTTTGAGGATTTTTTGTAGCAGATCTAACTTGTTAGTTAATATTCTCTTTTTTTATATGTTTATGACCTCAAATAATTTTGGTATTGAGTTATTGTTCCATCTATTTTCACTTAAGGGATAATTCAGGGTTTGGGGCTTAGGTCAAGGTGGATTGGTTGACTTACATTTTCCGTTTTCATTTCTTATTTTACTACCAGGGCCGGAGAGCTTACAGCTGCTGAGTTGGACAATCTCATGGTGGTTGTTGCCAATCCGCGACAATTTAAAATCCCAGACTGGTTTTTGAATAGGCAAAAGGACTACAAGGATGGTAAATATTCCCAAGTGGTTTCTAATGCATTGGACATGAAGTTGAGGGATGATTTGGAGCGGTTGAAGAAAATCAGGTAACTTCTGCTTTTGGTGTCATATCAACTTGATCTGTTTATTGGTTAATTTTTTTATGGTCCATTTCAAACCTACGTTATTGTTTTGTTTCTTATAAAAAAGAACTTAATTACCGTTAGATGTAATGCTTTTATTGTTTAAGTATTGCCTTGCCATTATCATTTCGTGGCACTAATTTGTAATCTAGAAGGGGGCGGGAAGGGCATGCATATTTGTTGGTAAACAGGAAACTTGAGATCTGTTTTGAAAACTTGTTATTCTAATGAAGCAAGCCCTTGTAGTCATTGCATCGTGTATGATGATCTAGTTTTAATAGGATTTGGAACTTTCTATTCTCTAGAGAATATTCTCGAGTCTACATGTTTTCGCTCAATATTTGGATACCCCTATTCCCCTCCACCCCTCTATTTATAATAAAATGTCCTAACTAATTGCTCAAAATCCCTCATATTATTCATAATTCTTCTAGGCCTTAAACCTATCCGTTTCTACCGCATTGTGCATGTACAAGTCCACCCACTAACCTCCTTTGACCAATGAATGCAGGAACCATCGTGGTCTAAGGCACTACTGGGGCCTCCGAGTACGTGGTCAGCACACCAAGACCACTGGTCGCCGTGGAAAGACTGTCGGTGTTTCGAAGAAGCGCTGAGTGATCTTTTCCATGTATGTGGTTGTTGGGCAAATCAGTTTCTTTGGCCTTTTAGTTTAACATTTGAGCTGTACTTTGTGCAATTTTGCTTAGATCAACTTTTGTTTAATTTATACCCCCTTCTTAACTTTCTGTTGATAGTGGCAAATGATTATCTTATGGATCTTTTTGGTGTGAAATAGTGTTGAAAGATTTTATTTGTAATTATTTTCTCTGGTCCTATGAGGTTTTGCTTGAAATTAGGTGCAGTTTTCTTGGGTTGAGAAATATAATCAATTTGGGTTGAGAAAGGTTAGTGTGGTTGTAGAATTCTTCTCTTTTTTCATCTCTCAAAAGTTTTTCATTGTTGTCTTTCATTCCATCCTTGTTCCAGTCGTATCAAAGAATATCCTAGGAAGGTGTTTGGATATGGAATTGTAAATGGAGGAATTATAAATTAGAGTTATTTCAAGTGATTAAAAATTTAAAATTTAACAATAATTTGTTTGGATGATGATTTTTGTAAAGGTTTTTTTTTTAGTACAAATTGGCGAGAGGATCACTAATCATATATAAATGGCACATTTGATCTCAAATAAGAGATAAATATTGATTTTCAAGATTGAGTATTGGTGTTGAATTGAATTATTGCTATCAATTATTTTGATTGTCATTAATTTAATATTTTTATATATATATAGTTTAGGCTTTAGTTCTTAGACACTAGTTACGTTTGTTTGTAGTGAAAAATTATTAAAAATGAGCGATAAATCATAATTCTTAAAAAATCACTTAGTTAATTATTCTTAAACTTATTTAAACAAGTAATTAATTATTCAAACTACTATTAATTTAGCTTCTCTGCTTCTTTCCACTCTATTCTATTATTTTGTACAAAAAACAAACACACCCTTTAAGTTGCAAGATTCTACTTTATTGCTACTGCTTTATATAACTTTATTTCTTCCATAGTCAACTTATGGTATTAGATCGTCACTTTAGTTGAACTATGTTTATTTTGATATCTTGAACTCCGAAATTGACTCGAGTGGAAATGATTTAAAGCCATTACACTGGAATCATTTCTTTTGTTTTACAGCTACATTGTTCAAAAAATTTGGCATCAAAACCTAAATTCAATTTGAAATTGGATTTTCTTCCCCTATATTCTCAAACTTTTTATAGCCTTTGTAAAGTCAACAAGTCCAGTGGAGAATGCATCTCTTACTTTTGAATTGACTTTAGTTTGTTCCTTAACATTTTAGATCTCAGACTGTAAAAGAACAAGAAAAATAAAACGTTTTCAATTTTTAAATTTTGGATTGAATTCTAAACACATCATGAAATGTTTATTTAGTACAGATCGAAAGAGGGAGCATCATTACTGTGATGTGGTTTAATTTTAATTATCTCTAAATAATGAAACCAACGCACCCAACCCTCTCGATCGGTAGAAATAATGGTTATAAGCATAATTTTTAAAATCATATAATGAAGGCCTTATTTGATAGCACTTGATTTTTGGTTTTTGGTTTTTGAAATTTAACCTTGTATTTACTCAAACCTTCTATATATGATTTCTTCTTCTCTCAATAAAGTAGGTGAACTCCACCCAAATTTCATAAAAAAAAAAAAAAAAAAAAAAAAAAAGTTATCTAAGGGGCCTAAATTTTGAGTTTGGTTATTAATCGGTTTGTAATTTTTTTTTTTTTTTTTTTTTTGATATTTTGATACTTGTTTATAATATTAAATGGTTTGTGATTAAAGTTGGCAAAAAAAAAAAACATTATAAATTTGTTTTTTTGTAGAAAAAAGTGAAGTTGCGGACAGGAGTGGGGAGTTAATAGTGTTTGATGAAGTGATTTGATAGTAAATTTGATAAATGATTAAAAGTTGTTATATATTACTAAACACAAACCAATAATTAAAAAAAAAAAAAGAAAAAGATAACCATTCATTTTTTTCATAAAAAACAAAGGTAGCCTATAGGTGGAAAACTTTAAATGAAAATGATCACCAATCTTGGTTTTTTGACAATGCATCACATATAAGCAAGTTCTTAAATTGTGAGGCTGTTATCGAAATAGTTGGTGTAGCGTTAGTTTCTTTATTTGGTGGTAACCTCTTGTTGATCCCTTCCTCTAATTTGTACTAAAAAAAATCATGGAGTTGTTTGGTTCAAAGTTTTATAGAGTTTTACAAATGATTTTTGTTTATAATCACCCTTCAAACAAGTTTATTTAGACATATTATTACTACAACTTCTCTTTCAAAATCATTCATCTCTTAACCTAATTACTCAAAATAATTCCTCCAATAATTACTCAATAAATAGTTAGAATGTTCGAAAATGGAAAGAGATACTAAATTTAGAAGAATAATAATGGGAGTAATGAAAAGGAGAATAAATATAATTGGGCCTTTAAAGTTGGGCCCACCACATGTGAGACCATAGTGCGTCGCTATGCAGATTCCATTTTGGGGTATTTTCTTACACACACCTTAAGAGAGTGACGAAATGGGGTATTAAAAGAAAATAGCTAAGTTTTCTAATTTAATTTAGTAAATATCTAAATTTATTTCCCTTTTAAATTAGATGTCTTTAACCACTTTGAGGGAGTGATAATATAGCTTGAGTAAATATCTTCACTTTTTTTTTTTTTTTTTTTTCCCTAAAAAACTCAATGCTTAATTACTATTTCGTGGAGTGCGCTCGAAAGAAAACGGAAGGAAAGAGTTGAAAAGGAAGATAACAAAATCATAATTGAAAAGGTGGGTGGTACGTTTGTTTCATTAGTTGGTGGTGATTCAGCTCAATACCACAATCATGAGTCCAATCTTGAAAATCAGTATTTGACTCTCATTTATTTGAGAGCAGTAGTATTATTTATATAGAAATTTTTTTTTAATGCATATTTCAAAATTACTCATCGAAGTATAGAAGGGTACGTTTGAAGTAATGGGATGAGATGTAAGGGGAAGAGAAATAATCAATTCTTATTGCTTGACCGATCGAAATTTAATCCATTAATTTGTAATTTACTCTAATTTTTCTTCTTTTATCCTTACTATTTTCTTTATTTCTCTTCCTTTCTTGTCCCACGCATAGACAACCATGCACAAAGTGTGTTATAATAATGGACCACTAACACTCCACGACATTGATTTGAAATGACGCATGAATGAGCCAAGGTAATTGTGAATTAAACTTCAAAGAACAAACTCTTCCCATGTTAAATATTATAACAATTTTTCTTTTCAAAAAAAAAAAATAAAATAAAATAATAACAAGTTTTCTACAAAAAAAGTTTAATTTTGTATAAAAATACATGCAAAATTTCTTAGAATTCTTTTGTTTAATTTAACCATTTATTAGGGAGGCAAAAAAAAAAAAAAAAAAAAAACTCACAAAATAATTATAAAGATAGATAAATTTTAAATATTTGATCTATAGTCATTAATACATTTTAATATTTATAAATACAAAGAGGCAATATTCATTAATATAATAATCATAATTTGCTAATTTTTTAAAAAAATTTATTATATTTGTAATTTTTTTAATATTTGACTAATATAATAAGTTTTTCAAAAAAAAAAAATTTATTTATATATATTTTTTTTTTGACTGTAAAAAGGGTTAGATGTTGGTTATGAATGATACAAAACAATCAATAATTCTTATTAAATTGATTTAAGATGTCCAAATCTATATCTTTTGATAAAGTAAATATTAAATTAAAATAATTAAAAAGAAAGAATCAAGCACATATTATTTCTACCCAATAAAATTAGAAAAAGCGAAGAAAAATCTCTTCCCCACAAGGTGGATTCCTAATTACGGCGTTGACTCTTGAACTTCTGGCCAACTCATGGATGAATTGAAATTTAAATTAGGATTTTAGGGAACAAATGAGGTTTTAAATCAATGTTACAAACAATCGTCACATATAGGTTTCGAACTTAAAATATTAAAAGAAGACACCTCTCGAGCTCAAGTTTTCAACCAACTGCGCCACCTCGTTGGAAACATATATTCACTTACTTATTTACTTTGTATTAAAATTATTAATATTATTGAACCAATTTAAATAAATATTATCTTCAAATTTATGATTAGTTTCTTTTAGTAAATAAATTAAAATTAAATATTTAAAAGCAGATCAAAATAAAACAAATCTTAATGATTCAAATTAAACTATTAAAAGTTCGTAGTCTATCAGGGCCAAAATGGTAATTTAACCTAACATAAAATGCTTATAAAACAAAATTGATTAGAAACTCCAACCTTAAAGAAACTCCCTTATTTTCTCCCCTTCCAATCCACATGCTTTCCACCATCTCCTTTATGTTTTCAACATTTCACTCTTTGTCAATTTCACGTGTGCATATTAACCATTTTAAATAGTTGTGATGAATGATTATTTTAAATAATTATATTATAAAAACTGGTGTTCGGTTGCAATAATTTCATTATTTGATATTAATACAATTTAATACCAACGTCACTTGTTTAATTAAAAAAAAAAAAAACTAAATTACAATTCTTTTGCTATTATGAGAGGAGACTCGACCATAAGAGTTTGCTCGAAAATTATCAGTGTACATCCAAGACTTTTGAGATTAAATGTTAAAATCTTCTAATAATTTTAATCTTAAAAAAAAAAAAAATAGTGGCTCAACAAAGTCAAATGTTCAAACTACTCTTCCAATTCAAAAGCATTACAATAATGTAAAAATAAAAAAAAAAATTTTTATTTTTTTTTATTTTTCAAATTTGGTGTACATATAAATTGTGAGTACATAGTCAAATCTCCAAACATGTTTACTTGTAAAAATTCATATTATATATATTTTTTATTTTTCTAATAAATATATATATTTTAAAATAATTAATTATCGTCGGTTTGAAATTCCCGTCCCTTGCTATTACGACTTCAAGCTTGCATTTAAAAGGCCGAGAAAGTTTCAAAAGTTCTTCATATTTGTATTCTAAGCTCAGTTCGTACTTTCGTCTTCACATAATCTGTTGAATTCTCCGTTCAACAATCAACGTGAACGATTTCTTCCGGTGATCGAGTGAGTGATTTTCAATCTCTTTTACTTTCTGAATTCATAATCTGTTGCTTTTAGTTTTCGCTTTTCCTTTTGAATTTTATTCGTTGTCTCACTGCGATTGATTTGACATTTTTCTGTCTGCATCTTCCTTCGTTATGATTCTCTGTTGAACATGATCGATTTCTTCTGGCGATTTGAGTTAATGGTTTGCGTTTTTTTGTACTATTTGAATACTTCTTCTATTGCCTCCTTTTCTATCTCCTGTTCTTCGACTTGTTCGTTATGGGGAAGTTTTGTGTGAATTGTGCTTTTCGATTTGATTTTCCGATTGAAACTTTAATTGGAGAATTCTGCTCATCGATCTGATCAACTAAAAACATAGGTCAGAGGCTTCTGGATTGTTTGCTTGTTCGTGTTCCTTAATGAATAAATTCCAATTCTCCTGTGCTTTTCCTTTTTCCAATCTCTAAAACTGTAATTCTTCCAAACCTAATAGCAATTTATTTCCATTTCTCTCTGGAGATTCATCGAATAATCTATTCTTTACTGTACTCCTTTAATTTACTTTCGATTCTCCGTAAAATTCGAGTACTCTACTAATCCGATGACTAATTTCTCGATCAAACAACTACAGAAAACCTAGATTCAACTAATCAAAACTACAGAAAACCTAGATTCAACTAATCAACACAGATAATTTCACTCAGGACATCAAAAGCGGCGAAAAATGGCAATACAGTCGAACGGATTGACAAAGGGCCATCTGCCAGAGGAGTTAAAGAAATTGCTGAGAGCAGTAGCGTTGGATTGGGGAGAGAAAGTGGAGGAGATGGAAGAAGCACTGGAAGTGAGCCGATTAACAGGAGCGATGACGAACGAGGTGTACCAGGTCAAATGGAGCTCAAGAACAGGCGAGGAAACTCGGAAGGTGCTGGTGAGAATGTACGGAGAAGGAGTTGAAGTGTTCTTCAACAGAGACGATGAGATCAGGACGTTCGAGTGCTTGTCGAAGCACGGCCATGGACCTCGCCTTCTTGGACAGTTCTCTCATGGAAGAGTTGAGGAGTTCATCCACGCCAGGGTATGTACCTTCTCTGTCCAACTTTAATGGATTCCGATTTGTCGGTTTCTTAAAATATTTTTTGTTTAAATTATTAATTTGATATTATGGTTAGAAAAAAAAGAAAATTACATTTTAGTCATATGCTTTTATAATATACAATTCAGTTGGTAGGTAGAATTTACTCTCATCGTTGAAAAATAAAAGAATTTAATATTATAATTTGATAAAGTTTAAAATACAAGCATTCATATGTGAATTAAGTGACAATGTAATTTTTAACGCATGAATTATATGTTTTTGTCTAATAAATTACTTATAAAACATTTTTATCAATAGACATAAATAACTAATTTATATATTTTTTATTCATCAATAATTAGATATAGACTATTTTTAGATGTAACAAGACTAATTTCTAATTATTCATAAATATTAAATTACAATTTTTTTTTTCAAACCATAAATATTAGAGTATAATTTTTAAAAATATAAAATTAAATTCTAATTTTATTCAAATTATAATGATCAAATTTATAACTTATCATTGGTCCTAATGTTTCTTTTTCATTTTCAAAGGTATAGTTTTTATATTTATATTAAAAAAAGTTAATGGATTTTTTAATAAATTTAAAATTATTGTTATTGGTAATCTATTTCAATTCAAGTACAAATTAGGACAAAAGCAAAATATTAATTAATTTAGAGGAGAGGAAGGGAAGAAAAGAAGTTTATATTTGTTTTTAATATATCCCAAGCTCTTCCAAATTCTTTCTCATGCTTTCTTAAATTTTTTTTCAATATCTTATCAAAATTCAAATCAAACTTTATATCAAATTTAAACTAAATAAATATATTCTTTCTTAAAAAACAAATCATCATCAAATTTTATATTAAATTTAATCTTAAATAAATATTTTCTTTCTTAAAATACAAATTTCAATAAAAGTTTTTTCAAACACTCTTCTATAAACGATCAATTCTCAAATAAATACTTCATATCTAACCTATTCAATTTTCTCTTCTTCTTTATTTCCTCTCTTCTCCTCTGATGGATCCCAAAATCCAATCATCCCAAATCACTTGCCAATATTTTAATAATCATTAAATTTATCGTTGGAATCTCCCCATTCCTGTTTAAAATACGTGTATATTTTAAATCTTTTATATTAATGACAATAACCTTTTCAAAGAAAGTTGAACAAAACTTACCATAAATAAGTTTTTCTTGTTAGTTTCTAATTAATTTTAGTCTTGACGTACGGGGATAATTTTAAAGTACTTTTTTGAATTCAAGAATAAAATAGAGTATGCATCTTTTGTTTCATAAGTATACATTAGTTTTGTTTGATAATTTGAAAGTTAATAAAGAAAAACAGAACCCATCTATTTGATAAAAGACATTTGAACTTTTTTTGTTTATTAAAAATAAAAATTGGTGAAAATTAACCAAACAAATCATTCAAAAAGTCCTCAAAAGTGGCAAAGTTGATTGAAAATTTAGGTTTCGAAGATGTGTTCTCTCGAGATTAGAGACTTATGGAGCAAACTTAAATTTCAAAAAAAAAAAAACAAACAAACAACCCACCTGAAATGTCGATTATACCTTTTTCCCATGTGAATTTCACTGATGTTTATAGTGGGTTAGGCAAAACTTTAGAGGGAATATTAAGGTTACTTTTGGAATTGAGTTTGGGTTGGGCAAACCTGTATTTTATTTATTTTATTTATAATAAATTGATGGTGTCAATTTAGCTCCAATATTTTTAAAAGTATCTTTAAAGAAAATTTCTTGCCCATGAGTAAATATGACCAAGACAAAGCCATAACACTACCGACATAGTGTGCGTATATATTTAGCATTTACTTTCCAACCTTGTTGAATTAAAATAATGATGGTTAAATTTGTCTAGTAATTGATAAAAGAATGAATAAAGGTCACATTCTCCTAACCATTTTGATTTTTGTTTTTAGTTTTTAAATTGAACCTATAAATACAACTGTTATTTATTTAGTATTAGACTCGGTTAAGTCTGAAATTGTGTTAGTCCTATTTATTCGTTCTAAAAATAAATTCGAAATTGTAAATACGTAAATAATACAACACACTCTACTTAAATATAAACTTTATATTTTATTCAAGATCATATCTTTATTAATTAATTTTACACATATTATATATTATTAGTTTGGTTGGTGAATTGAATGGGCCAAAATTTATTCAAATCAAACATTGACTGAATCCAAAAAAAAAGAAAGAAGAAAAATAACACAATTCAACCAAAAAAAGATGATTTTTTTACATTTTGAAACAGATGTAGATAAAGTGGAACTTTGAATTAATGATGTTCTAACCAATCTTCTTCTTCTCTCTCTTTTTTTTTTTAATTTTTAATTTTTTTTTGAGACATGTTCTAACCTAGTATCTTATAGATATTTTAATAAATATTAATAATATTCAAAATCTAACCAATTATAATATCTTTAAGATTTTTTATTCTTTTATTGATATTGAATATCTTTGTGGATCCACCATTACTTTTCTACTAATATTAAATGTATTAATTATTTGTTCATTTGTTCATTCTTATTTGCAGACGTTATCAGCTAGAGACCTTCGAGACCCAAAAATATCATCACGTATAGCAAGTAAATTAAGGGAGTTTCACAACCTTGAAATGCCTGGCTCAAAAACGGTCGTTCTTTGGACTAGAATGAGGTAAAAATTTGAACAAAAAATTGTCAAATTTAAAAAATAAATATAAATATAGTCACTTAAATTTTTTTTAGTAATAATTGTAATAATAAGTATTGTCACATTTTTTTTTTATAATATACTATTAAAATATATTAATAACTATATATATAAATATTTTAAAATTTATCTATATTTATTTTTTTTTTGTGAAAAATATATTAATAACTATATATAATAGATATATATATATATATATTTTTTTTTAATTATCTAAATATTTATAATTATTATGTGAAAAATAACCCATTCAAATACTATTTACCTTTAATGTACAAACAACTCTGTTGGTATTTTAACCAAATATACTGGTTTCTATTCTTATGATTGGTGGTGGCCCCCTTAGTTTTTGAGGGAAAGAGAGAAAAAGTTAGTGGATCGTTGAATAATATGGAAAAGAAAAATAAAATAGATAGATAACCAATGTTTTTTTTTTTGTAATTGATTGGGTAAGAAAATAAAATAATAATCAATAAGAAGAAATATCTCAAATGACACAATTATGACATTTCCTTAAAAAAAAACATAATTATGAAAATCCCTTGAATAAATAACAATAATAACGAACTTTGAACATGTGATAAGTAATCATTTATTTTTTTTGTACCACAAAAAATGATCAGAAATTGGGTAGGTGAAGCCAAAAGATTAAGTTCAGTTGGTGATGCGGAAGAGTTTTGCTTGGACACATTGGAGGAGGAAATAGATTTGCTTCAAAGGGAACTCTCACAAGATTCTTTACTCATTGGCTTTTGTCACAATGACTTGCAATATGGCAACATAATGATGGATGAACACACATCATCAATAACCTTAATAGTAAGATTTCATTTTCACCATTCGTTACTATATACACCAATCATTACAATTTTTTTATATAAAAAAATCAGTCCTTTTAATAATAAGGAGACAAACTCTCCTTAAAACATATGTGACACTATTTGATGTCATAAATTTTTATTATTTCTTTTTTAATATTGATGAAACTAAAATATTGTGTGATACTAAATAGTATCACATATATTTAAGAGCTTGTCTTAGAAGCAAGTTTTTTTTTTTTTTTTTTTTTAACACTTTTGACTAAAATATGCATGACTTTCTATTTTCTCAATATTTTTAATCACATGAATTGCATATACTACTCCCACATAAGTTGCATATACTACTTGAAAATATAGAATTGTCTTTATTATGAGGAAAACTTGCTCAATTTCTAGTAACTTATACAAACTTTTCAATATAATGCAAGGATAGTGATGTATCACATAATTAAATGTAGCATTGGTCATATCATGTATTAGAATAAATTTATTTTAGTCATATCATCATTTTTTTCTTATATTCTTTGAATATGCATATGTGACTTTGGGAAGTATGTATTTAATACTTACAATAAAGTGGAGAAGTTTATTAATACTTACAATAAAGTGGAGAAGTTTATGCTCTATTTTAATTTGAGTTTTTTTTTTTTTGAAGAACAATACTAGGGTGACTAAAAAAATGGTAGATTAAAATGATTTAATTAAAAAAATTTTTTTTTTGGAAGAATGAAACGTGTCTAGGTGTTGTAATTATTTAGGGCCAACGGTCTTTCAAATTTAAATAAGCGAAACTCATAATTCTTAAATTATTAAAAAAAGTTGATATATTGTTTTTTCTTTCTTTTTTTTGTTCAGGATTATGAATATTCAAGTTACAACCCAATAGCTTACGACATTGCAAATCATTTTTGTGAAATGACAGCGGATTACCACACTGAAACTCCTCATATTTTAGACTACACTTCGTACCCAGGTCACACCTTATTCTAATTATTATATAATTTTACGTTAACCAATCTAATATTAATTGAGACGAAGTGATATTGTGATCGTGATATTTATGGTTGATAAAGTTTTTTTTTTTTGATTAAATTTGGCTAATTTGTAGACTGCATTTATCATCATTATGCATACCTAACTTGAAATGGAAACATACTACTTGGGCTCATCAATATCAAGTTTATTTTTTGGAAGAAAAAATAGTGTGTTTTAAAATCAAAATTTTTCTTATATATATATGGTTTGACCTCACACTTTTTCTCTACGCAGATCTTGAGGAACGAAAAAATTTTGTTCGTGCATATCTCACCTCAGCAGGTCAAATTCCCCTACGTATTGCTTTCCCTTTATTAGTGGTTACATATTTCTTTATATTTTAAGATGTATTTTTGTGTGTATATATATTCACTTTTATTCGAAACCGTGCCATCTTTTTCATTATTTCTTCTATACCTTATTTTGAAAACAAATTAAAAAGACTTATAATTCAACTAAGGGTGAATTTGAACGTATTCTAAAGAAAGGGTGAATTTGAATTTATAATATTTTTTTGCAACAAATTTATTTAGTTGAGCTATATTCTTGTCGAAGAATTTAAAAAATATTTTGAGATATGTTTAGAAGATTTGTTATTTTCTAAAAAAATAATAATGATAAAAAATATACCAGAGTTGTTGTGACATCTTTTACAACCTAGTAACTTATAGGATTACACTTGGATTATTATTATTATTATTATTTTATTTTATTTTTTATTATTATTTTTTTTTTTGCCTAGAAATTTTAAAAGTAATTTGGTTTTTGTTGGAGAAAACTTCTTAATGATGACAATTTTAAAGAGAAAAAAAAAGTGATTGTGTTAGATGTATATATCATGTCTGAAAACAGGTGGAAAAGCCAGTGAAGAAGAAGTGGAGCAGCTAGTAGAGGAGGCTGAGAAATACACATTACCAAATCATCTGTTTTGGGGCTTGTGGGGAATTATTTCAGTGAGTCATTTATACTTTCTCTATTATATAAAAGTGAATAGTTGCATAAGTCCTATTTCTGATTGTCATAAATAGATTATATAAACTTTATTTCTCATTAATTCATGACAATCGTGAAAATACTGTTACGACATTGTCATTATATGTCATAAAAAACATATCATGATAGTGGTTACCATGACAAAGCTATCTTGGTAAAAATAATTATCACAAATGTGTATATATAGTTCATTGTATTCATGTTTAATTTGTGTTAAAATTTTATGTAGGGTCACGTAAATAAGATCGACTTCAACTACTTCGAATATGCGAGGCAGAGGTTTGAGCAATACTGGCTAAGAAAGTCCGAGCTCTTAGTCAGTTCTATTGTTGATCACTTGGGTTTGATGATGCATGGCTCATAAAATTTATTAGCATTTTTATTTTCTTTGTTATACCACCAGTATGTATACAAAAATAAGCCAACATTTTTAATGTTGACTATTATTGTGTAGTTTAATTTTATACAATGTGTCTTCTAGTAGAACAATACTTATCAAGTCCTATTGATATTGAATGAATGATTGTATTAAAAGGGCCTGGCTACTTGTTTTTTATTTTTTATTTTTGAATTTAACAAAATTTAGAGGTGGGAGTTTCTGAACCTGAAAGCTATTGTTAACATGGTACCATTGGTGCAATGCACTTTTGACCTAGTTATATTGTTTGGTATGAATGGTTGTCTCTTTTCATCCTTAGAGGTGGTCGTTTTGCGGTATTAATGAGCTACTAAAAATGAGTTAACTCTTCAAAAAACATCAATACAAATTATTGTAATTATTCAAAATAACCACTCATTTTTAACCCCTTGGAATAATCACTCATTTATAAGTACATCCAAACGAGATATTGTCTATAATCTCTTTACAACAAACCTACTTAGGGACGAGCTGGTGTTACCCTGAATTTAGAGGAGCGTAAACTAGTCACAGGCACAAATTACATAAACTTAGGAATCAAGAAAAGGTTGTTCATTTGATCAAAAGAGAAAAAAGAAAAGAAAAGAAAATGAAGAGATTGTTCATAACCTACACAAATATGAATGGCCAAGGTGTAACCAATGCAAAAATTCATCTTAATATAGGAATCAAAAGGTTGTACCTTAACTTGGGAAGGTGTTGAAGGTTAAGAGAAAATAGACTAAACTGTTTTAGTTATAGCACTTTCTTCTCCCTTCTACTTTCTTTTCTCTTACAATTATTGTGTTTGTGCCTATACATAGAGAAATTAATAACCCTCACAAACCTACAAAATTTCCCATATTAGTGCAAGATCCCTGCAAAATATCCCAATAATCACAATATCCTTCCCCTGAGCTTACACATACACAAAACTATAGCTAAACCCTTAATAAATCTAAGAGATAGTAATTGATTGATTGAAAGAAGATACATAGCTAATAGTATAAAACTAACTATATACTCAAAATATACACATATTCTTACAAATTAGAACCAAGAGTTAGTTGCTACTAGTTTTCATACTCAAAATGTACAACAGAAGTTTCAAAGAGGAGTTACCTTTTTTCTCATCTGCCTAACTAAGCCAAACAAGACAAAGAACGAAGATGATCATATATAGAGCCAATTGCTGAATGAGAGGACTTCGTAGCAGCAAGTGCTAAATGCTTTGGCGCTTCACTTCTATCGAAGTATAATGCTCCAGACACCAACTTCTCGTTTGGCTGTAAAGCCAACCAAATAATCGTATCTGCCCCTTCCTCGCTTGTTCTTAGTTTCCCTGAGAGCCTAAAATGATAAAACGATGAATTGATATGTTAGTTGATATAATTAAATTTACCCCAACTTATAAGGTTAAGCTTTTAAGTTGATTGGTGATTTACATAATTTAACATAGTATCAGAGCAAGAGGTCGTGAGTTTGAGTCTTTGCCGTGTCAATTCCTCTCCATTCATAATTATTTCACTTGTGGGAAATTTATCAAACTTTTAAGACCCACAAGTATGGGGAGAGTGTTATAATTAAATTTACTCGAACTTAAGAGCTTAAGCTTTAGGTTGATTAATGATTTACATAATTTAACACAAAAATCAAAAACTATTTTGGGGCCTGTTGAGTAACAAATATTTTGCTAATCATCCTTACGATTTTGAGAAAGAAGGTAAAGATTTAGCAACTCCAGGTGTTTCTGCCCAGCCGGGGTGCATCGAGTAGAACCCGATCCCTTTGTTAGAATATCTCTCTGCCCATTTCTCTGTCAAAGCCACCTGAAAAGGAAGCATTACTCAACTTAAGCTAACTCACAACACAATACAGTAATGGCTAAATCAAGCAATCCTAATTCCTAACAAGTGTCACGTGAGTGAGGTTAAATTACATATCTATCCACAACGCTTAGCTGGGTTTCAACATAAAAAATGTGTTTTACTTCATCAACAAATACCACCGTTCATTTTCAACGCTAACGAACATGTCACATATCATCATTCTATGAATAATGTTAACAACTCTAACCTTCATTTTTTTTTTTTCTGGCATTCCTATTTCAGAACAGTTGATCCAACGCCAAGCTTCTATTGAACTGTTTCTTTGAGGTGGTTGGCTTCTGTCATAATGAGCCTAGGATTTAGAGAGATATCAAGGAAGGAGTTCCTTCTCTACCTACCATTTTTTTAAGAATTGGAGATGAACTGTTAAGGGAAGGGCAAACCTCCGAGAAATCTTCATATTGGTATGATAGTGTCTAGTTTGGGCATAAGCCCTCAAAGCTTTGTTTTTTGTTTCATCCAAAATGTCTCGTACCAATAAAGATGTTTATCATTCCTTATAAATCCATGATCTATCCTTTAATTAACCAAGGGGGAATTACAATTTGTTTGTATTTCCAACCTGAACAACTCAGAGCCTTTGAAAAAAATGCAAGTGATGTTTGGTCCTTCGTAAGGTTCTATATTTTAATTGATTGTTTTTTTAATTCAACACAATTTGGGGTGGAGAATTCAAACTCGTAACGTCTTGATAATCAGGTTATACATCATGTCAGTTGAGCACAACTCAAGTTGACACTTTATTTTATTCAATCGGAGCTCATTTCTCTACCTTGACTCACATTTTGCGGGCTTTTTGTTTCTTTTTCCTCTCTATTCTATCATTTATTGTTGAAAGTTCAGTAATCTATAAAATATAAAAGAAAACCTTTAATTTTTAACACTTGCATGCGAACCATACGCAGGAAAATATGATCTAACAGCATACAAAAAATATGGCACAGAGATTTTAGAACAAAATAAATGAACCATTACTAACCTGAACTCGTTTGTTAAGTGCATATTGTTTGACGCCATCAAAATTTTCATCACTAAACTACAAGGAAACAAACAAAAAATGCAATAAGAATCAGGTCCATCAAATTGGAAAAGCAATGAAAAAAAAAAAAATCAGCCTACCTGCAGATCATTGGTTAAGGGAACTGAATACATTCCACCAGAAGAAACTGTGATGACCTTTGAATCGGGTGCAGCTTTCTCCAACAATGGAATCACTGATTCAGTCATTGTATGAGTGCCTAACACATTCACAGCAAAGTTCAATTCAAACCTGAAATTCAGAAATTATTAAGAATTAGGGGCAATCATTCTCGCGGGGAAAAAGTTACTGATAGAAAGAAGAGCTGAGAGAGAAGCACACAAACAATGGAGACGTACCCTTCAGGTGTCATAATTCGATTATGCTCGAGCAAGCCAGCATTGTTAACCTATGTGCAAGTTAGTAATGAAATCAATCTCTTTTGCATCATGGACGAGGAAGAAAGCGAAATTCTTGGAGGAAGTAAACATGTATTAGAGTTCATTAAGAAGAATCGTCTAACTTTAAAAACAATCCAAAGAGGTACGATTCAAACAGGCATGGGCGAACTATCTCTCAATGGATTCTTCATGATGTTCTACTAGAGATATTCTTGCCATTGCTTTTTAAAGAAAAATGCAACAATGATTATTCTCAATCTTGTCGTGTATATAGCAAAATTGTTGAATTGTGTAAACTACTAATCAACCTAAAAGTTTAAGTTGATAGGTTGGAGTAAATTAAATTATATCAACTAACAAAACACTGTTCATCCTAGTTTCCATGAGTTTGAATTGACCAAGTTAGCTAGAAGGTTCCTTTCGTGAACCAAATGCTGGTGATTGCTTCTTGTTGGAAATGAATGGAACGAACAGACTAAGAAATAATGAATATTGGTGAGAATCTACAAGACCCAAATTATCAATAGGCTCTCCAAGTAAGTTGAAAATTTGATTGAGTCGCTCCACCGGTTGGAACACTTAGAGGAGCTCTCGTGTGGCGCAAAGCGAAGTGCAACAAGCAAATTTCCCTAATTAACTCTTTCTAGGTGGAGAAATAGCTTGGAAAGAAGTGCAACCTTTGAACTCTTCATTCTTATACATTGCCCTTCTCTTGCTTGCTCCCCAACTACTTCGAAAAGTATATTTAATCCTTTCCTTTCACCTATCGGTTAAATTCAATCCTAAACCTTCATCTCTTGGTCAAATTCAATCTTGAGTTTGATTGGATTGACTTATTATAATATATATACAAGGTAAAGCAGCTGGATAAAAGTACTCTTCCTTCGCCTCATATGTATTACCAATCGAAACTCTTTATTGCACTAGACCCAAAGAGCTTGGCTATTCAGAATCAGAGGAAACCAGTTTGTTAAGAAATGAAGCAAATGGTAATGATTATATGGATATAATGCATAAAAAATATTTAATGTAGTATTCCTTTTAAGGATTGTAGTTTTACTGCTTTGTTTGCTCATGGGAAGAGCTTCTCGTAATTATTGATAAGTTCCCTTTTGTAACTTTTTATACATCAATCAAAGTTTAATGTTTCCTATAAAAAAAGAAAGATAATATTGCATAAAAATGGGCTATACAACTACAATTTCTAAGCACAAAAGGAAAATGTTGCAAAGGAACATAGATTCATTACCAAAACATGGACTGGAACGTCGTTTGCTGCTAAATTCGAAGCAAATGACTTAATTTCACTTATTGATGAAAGATCACAGACCTGGACGCAAAGAAAAGTTAATTAAACTGAAGGAGACCATCACCAAGTAGGAAAAATGCAGAGTTATGTAAATCACTAATCAACTTAAAAGCTTCCGTTGATAGGTTGGGGTAAATTTAATTATATCAACTAACAAAAAAATATTACAATGATTCTTAGAACCTAAAGAATTAACAACACTGATCAAGGATGTAATGATGAAATCAAATTTGGTATAGAAACCACTCTGAATGTGAATGGTAGTTGAAAGAGAGCTACCTCCAAATGGACATTTTGGTTTCCTGTTTTAGACTTAATCTCAGAGAGAGCAGCTTCTCCTCTTTCCTTATTCCGGCATACCATATAGACAGTAGCTCCACTGCAAAAACATCACAAATTTCATGTTACCACAATGAATTAATACAAATAAAAAAAATTGTAACCTTATATTCCTTGTCAACTCAAAACAAATATAAGAAAATTTGATCAAGACCGTGATGCTAAACCCTCTGCAGTTGCATATCCAATCCCGGAATTTGCCCCTGTGACAATGCAATTTTTCCCTTCAATACTCCTTTGCATTTCCTCTGGTTTGAAGTTCTTAGAATGTTCACTATAGGAATAAAATATTCACAAGTTAATCACATTAACGAAGTTAAAATTCATTTCTATAAAGTGGTTAATGTCTAAACATCACAAAAACTTCTAGTTCGTGCACCAAACCAACAAATATACCCTAACTTATTAGCTTAAGCTCAAGAGATTAGTAGTATTACAGTATCAAAGTGGGAAGACCTACGTTTGTAGGTTCATTTTCTCCCCCAATAGACAGTCAAGTATGTTGGGTATGGGCTACTTCTAAGCTCAAAAGTAAGAGAATAATATGAGTATGTAATTTATCAACTTATGAGTTTAGAGGTGGTTCATAAGTTTACATCTAAATCCCCAAAAAATAAAAACTGTAAACCATATAGGTTTCTTCTAATAACGTACATGTATAATTGTATAAAATCCTAAGGGGTGTTTGGTATGTGATTTTGAAAGAGTATT
Organism: Cyclanthera cordifolia; assembly: GCA_037832605.1. NCBI lineage: Eukaryota > Viridiplantae > Streptophyta > Magnoliopsida > Cucurbitales > Cucurbitaceae > Cyclanthera > Cyclanthera cordifolia. Next base: position 4,956,727 of record JBBMEG010000001.1, on the reverse strand, counting down.
TCAAATTAGTATTTATTAAATACTCATAAACAAACTACATCCAAATGAGGTTTTAACTGCAATCATTATTTTTAAATACTTAGAATAAATCTCATTTTAAATACTAATGTTAAATACTCTTAAAAACTACATCGAAACAAGCTTCTGACTATAATCATTACTTCTAAATACTAAAAAAAATCTTCATTCTAAATACTCTTAAAAACTACACCCAAACAAGCTAAAACTGCAATCATTATTAATCATTAATTCTAAATACTCAAAATAAATTCTCATTCTAAGTACTCTTAAAACCTAAGTTCAAACATACACACATATATATAAATATATTCCTTTGATATCCGTGAGTGTCTAAACCAGTTTACGTGCACCTCTCAATTAATTTCATAAGACATACCACTTTAGCTTAATCATAAAACATTTAGGTATCAAGGAAATCGTACTCAAAAAAAAAAAAAAAAAAAAAAGTATCAAGGAAATCGTTAAGAAATTCATGGCCTGAATCCTCTAATTTCCAAAAACGAAATTCTCGGAGGAAGCAAACATGTAAAAAGTATACACAAAACCACTACGATCGAAGTGAAATCAAGTCCAAATTCGCCAAAAAACCCTCAATTTCAAAATGGAATTCACGAGGGTAGTTTCCAAATCTCCTATTATTTAGTCCAAACGAACAACTCCCAATAAAAATTTCACAAGAAAAAAGAAAAGAAAAGAAAACAATGTTACATGAATCCAGATTTGGTGAAGTTGAGGTAGCCATAGACGCCGAAAGCTGTGCTTCTCCAGGCCTGCAAAGGACGAGAACAAGGGTAAGAATTGAAAATACAAAAATCTGATCACTCTATTAGAATATTTTAAGACTTGAGAGAGATGCTTCGTGAAGAAATTATACCTTGAGAAGAAACATAGCGAGAGCTCCAATGGAGATGTGGACTCGAACTTGCAGAAGACCCCGTTCCATATTAAAGAATTATGACGCACAAAACCGTTGGCAGTTGGAGATGTGAACAAGAATTTGCCACGTTTTGTCTTGTTCATTTTTGCTTAATTTCAAACTTAAAAATAAATAAATAAATAAATAAATAATCTCTAAATTTTGTTGATGTTTAAATAGTTAGGGCTTTGTTAGGAGATTTTAAAATAGTATTTCAAATTAGTATTTAGTATGTTGTTTGTAATATTAAGTCTTAAAGTTCCAATTTAATAATCACCTCTACAATTAAAAAAATGTTGCAATTAAGACGTTTAAGTTAATTTTAAAGATTTCCACGTGTGTGAATAAAGTAAAATTGACCAAAAAAATCTAGTTTTTGTTTTGTATCTCTGAAGCGTATAACTAGAAAAATTTATAAATTTATAATGAAAAATTTGCAAACTAATGAATTTTTTAACGCGTGTATATTTGTTAATTAATACATATTTTCTGCTAATTATCTCAAGAATTATCAATATGGATATACATTTTTTAATATTTTTTTAATTCAATTTTTAAATTTTAAAATATTTTTGAGAAAATTATTATGATATTAAAAAAATCGATTAATTAACAAATATACACATTTTAAAAACTCATTAGTTTATAATTTTATTATTAATTTATAAGAGGTAAAAAATTATGAATTTCTCTAGTTATAAGTTTTTAGTGGAACAAACAAAAAAAGACAATTTTACCCTATTTATACATGTGAAAATCTCTTAAAATTAACTTTAATGTGTTAATTGCAACACTTTTTCAAACTTAAGGGGGGGTGATTGCTCAAATTGAAAGTTGACCTCTAAATGCTCAAAATAAAACATTATTCTAAATACTTTTAAAATCTCGATCAAAACATCCTTAAAATTATAATTTTTTATATACATATATTTTGTTTTAGTCTATAAATGTTCAAAAGTCTAATTTCAATATAAAGTTGGTTACATTTTAATGAATAAAAATCTTTAAAATAAATTTCACTCAACAAAAATTAAATACAAATGAATTATTGTTATAATTTCTTCAACCTAGCGGTTGAAAGTAACTAAACAATAAAATCAATATATTACCACCTTTACAAAATAAATAAAAAATGTATCAAAGAAAAAAATAAATAAATAAACATTGAAACTATATGTTAAAAGTGAGAAAATATTTTCCTATATAATAAAAAACTCAAAAAGGAATTTTATAAATAATATATATTTTTTAGAAAAAATTAGTACATAATCAGGAAAAAAATCCAAAGAAATTCTATAAATAAATAGTAACTTGACTTCAACAACAAATCATTTTGAATCAATGAACAAATAGTCTTTCATCAACGTCATAAGTAATGGTAAAAAGCTAGAAATAAAATATGCAAAAAGAAATTAACCGCCAAAAATTTAAATGAAATATTTCTTAAAAATAGTATTAATTAAAATAGACAAATCACTTGCGAGAAAACCAGATGTTGGATGTACCGTAGGAACGTGAAGCCATTGACGCGAGAGAAGAGGAAGCTCCATTATCTTTTTCCTCCCGATCGGAAGAACATTCATGTTTCAAATCTATCTCTAATGGCGAAATCTAATGTTTTTTTAGCTTCCTTGTATCTCGTTTTTCTGTTCTCAATTTCTCTGATTTTTCTTCTTTGTTCTGCGCAAATTGCCGGCCAGTCCATTCCCGTCGTTTCCGACTTGACTTCCGCGTCGGTGCATATCGTTTACACGGAGAAACCTAGAAATGAAGATTCAGAGGCCTTTAACATCCGAACTCTAGCTGCTGTTCTCGGAAGGTTTGTCTTCTCTTCTACTTCTTGTTTGTTTCATGTTGCATGTGAAAATTGATGATGAATTTTGGTTTGGTTTGTTGATTTGCAGTAATGAGGCTGCTAAGGCGGCGCTTGTGTATAGTTATACGACCGCTGCCAGTGGCTTCTCTGCTCGGCTTACTCCCGATCAGGTTGCGAAGATTTCCAGTAAGTTGCGCTCTTTCATTCAATTTTCACTGTGGACTTATGTATCATTGCTTGATTCATTGTTCTGTGAATTGGTGTGTTATCTCGTTTACTTAGAGTTTCCTTATTTTGTTGGAAATTGGTTAATTTGAATTGTGGATGTATATTTTCTTTTTGATGACCGGGAGTCGATGCTTTCCTTCCCATTACTCGGGACAATACTGGCCCATACCTAAACGGTGGCATTGAGATACATTGAAGGAACAGAGACATAGTTGAGGTGTCTACGGATTAATGTAACAATCAGATCTTGAACCTTGAACTTGAATTGGGGGATATAAGCATTTGGTTTTTGGTTCCTCGTGAAATCACTTAGAATCAAAGCAAAGGCGTGATTCGTGTTAAACAAATGATGATAGGTTGAGCTTATTGTGATATCTACTTTTCTAGTTATGATCTGTTCTAGTTGCGCTTCCCTAATCGTCTTTACTTGAGTTTGGGATTGATCTGAAGTTCTAACAATCGTAAGCCTGATTCTTGAAGTTAATTGATTATATCCAAGGAGTTGGATCAGTATTTTGATTGCCCTTTGCGCATTCATATGTTTGCAGCCGTTTATTTTTTCTTTATCATACAAGCTTAAGCTGGCTTTATTTTTTCTTTGATTATATGTTTTTTTTTCCTTTTTATTTCTGGATAAATGTGGTATTGTGAGGTCAATAGCTAATAGTTCACTTCTCACGAGGAGGCTTTGCCCACCCCAAACCTAGTTTGAACTGTAGAGGCCATTTTAAAACACCTCAAGCTCTTACACTTGGACGCCTTGGGGATGATTAAATACCTTTCAAAATGAATAATAGGAGAATTGAGTGCTAAGTGTTTGGCACTACTAAATAAAAGTCAACAATGTGAGTTCACCCAGTGATCGAGGTCGAGGATAAGCTAGAATCTCAGACATGCTTGAGGTAACGAATTCACATCATCTTATTAGTGGCAACTTACCTAATATACGATCAGGTTATTGTTAGGCTGCCTGTACAAGAACACTCCAGAAAAAAGGCATTTCATTGAGGAAAACCAGTTGAGGGCCTTTTTAGTGGTTATTTGTGTAGAGTGAGTGTCTATTGTTGGACCGAAAGGAGCATAGCTCTAGTGGCATTGTATAATAATAAAAGAAAAAAGCCTATTGTGGGTATAAAGTAGATAAGAGAAGGAGCTTTTGGTTACTTTGGTAAGGTTGTAGAGCTTAGGGGAGTAGAGTTTGGTGCTCTCCAATTAACGGGGAGGATTTGTCTATCATTTAGTAGTTTGTGAGGCCCCCAACCTGGCAAGCATATATAAGGAAAGGTAAGTCAGTCCAAACCAATATGAGCAAGGCCCAAACCGATTTGATAGTGACAAACAAGGAGATAATGCCTTCACCAACCCGTACAACGTACGAAGGGGCAAGAAGGATAAGGAGAGAGAAGGATCGTGCAGTGGGGAAGAAGGGGCGAGTGGGGAGTGATCCTGGTGGTCCCGGATCCGACAGAGAGTGGGAGTATATAATCCCTAGCTAAAGAGCTCATCAGGCAGGTAGAATTGTGAGGAATTTTGGAATAAGAGAGCTACCGGTCCTCTCGAATGACCAGGTGGTTTCGTTTGTAACTCCTATCCTATTTTGTATTAGTTAGTTCCTAACTGTGTATTGGATATTAAGCTATAAATAAAATCTCTCTGGTTATTCTAATTGCGGTGTCCGAAGTATCGTGTGTGTGCGTTTAGTGTTAATTCTTGTAAGGGAAGTGGATACCTGACATAGTTATCCCTGTAAACTATTTATTTGTACAATTATAGTCATACTTAAACTCATTCATTCTGTGCGTATTTAACCAAGTGATTGTGGGTTTGTATTCGTTTTTTTTTAAAACAAGAGAAACTTTTCAAGAATGTGAAAAGGGAAAACAGTTCCTGATACAAATTTAAGTAGCCAAAAGATCAAGGTGGTCTGTATCCGTTTTTACAATCAAACTATATCTTCTGAATTCTTCAGTCCTTATCCAGTCATTTTCTCTCTGTGAATCAAACATCATCAAACTCCAAACTGTAGAAGCTAATATGTCTCTAATGGGTGGCATGGTGATCTAAACTCGAAAGCTTGAGTTTTGAAGGCGTGCTCTTCTCAAGGTCTCAGGTTTGAGATCCACCTGTGATATTAATTTGTAGACACCTCATGTGTCTCTATTCTTTTGTTGATCTTTCTCCGTGTCTTGTCTAGGGACGGACGTGAATATTTAGGGTACAGTGAAGTGAAGTTTAAATTTCTCAGTTTCCAAAAAAAAATAAATCATAGCTGATATCTTCTTTATCACGGCACGGTGCTGCAATTTTAGCGTCAATAATGTGTGTTGATAATGATACCAATATTTGTTATTTTTAACTCATGTAAAAAGCTTTTTGTACTGTTAAACTATTTGTTTGAACTTTGAGCCTAGCTAATTCATGTTGGGTTAGGCTAGCGTGCGAAGCATGTGAGTTAGGTGAGAAGCACGTAATGTGCAGCCGAGATGATTGCGTAAAACATTTTGATTTCCACTCCCTCTTGATTTGTTCTTTCTGTAGCTATGAATATGATTACTGTCTGATTCAACAGTGGATGTAGGGTCTCTTCCCCGAACGACTATAACTTCTCGGTGTTCTTCTCTTCTCTCTTTTACTCTGCTTTCTTGCACATCTGCTGGTTATAGTTGTTTTTCTCATCATTCTGTGTGTTTGTTTGGAACAAATCCGATCAACAGTGTTCATCTCAGAATTGTGATTTAAATTCAGTACAAGATAACGTTTCTTATGAAACTTTTTTTTTTGGGGGGGAATTCTGTAGAACAACCAGGAGTTTTACAAGTAGTTGAAAGCGTTACTAGTCAGCTGCATGTAGGAGGAAATGCCATTTCTCAGCTTCACTAGAAGAACATCAAATTCTCAACATGGAAATATAGCTCTCTTGCTTAAATAAACTTCATATTGTGTATATTATTAGCATTATACTGATATTCATTCATTTATTTATTTTTCTATTTACAGTAATACATGTGCTTGTGCCTTTTTTTCACAATTTATTATGATGTGAGCGATTTCCTTGGCTAAAAATACCATTTGGTTTTTACTAAACACCAAGAAGTCATACCTTTGGCCAACGACATCACTAGCTCATCGGCCTTAGTGTTCGGTCACAGGTTCGAATCTCTCACCCTCATTTTTTGTAAACTTAAAAAAAAAAAAAAGGGCCATTTGTTTGAATTGCCTTAATTTTGAATTTAAATATTATTTGTTTAAGTCGGAGGGAAACATATTCAAAATGTGATTTGAAAATTAAAACAAGACTTCTTAATAAAAATATTTAGAAGGGATTTTGATGTAGACTTGGATCAGATTCCAGTTAATTTGTATACAATTCTCTCTGTTATTTTTGTGTTATTTTGCTGTTTTTTAATGAAGCCTTTTTAATTATACTAATATAT
>JBBMEG010000001.1:4901181-4950212 GCA_037832605.1 Cyclanthera cordifolia | reverse complement strand
CCATTGTCTAGTTTATTCCGCTGCATCGTTATCAAGTGGTATATGTTTGATCTAGTAATTATTTGTTAACACTTCTTAAATTGGCTGGGTAGTGTCTTGTTTGTTTGTATCCTGCTCTATTTTGTTATCTATAGTGATCTCTAGAACTACATTACTCTTTATCTTATAAATAAAACAGTCTCTGGTGGATTTCTGGCCTAGGTTTTCTCTGTGTGTGTTTGCTTGAGTATTATTGCAGGTTGGAAGACGATATCTGGGACACATCTAAAGAGATTTCAAAAGGTTCTTCCAGCTTTTAAGATAATCAATACCATAGTTGTTGGAATCACAAAGAGCGGCTCTGATTCACCGGATATCCAAAAAAAAACTTCACAAAGAAAAGCCATACACATGGGAGTCTAAGAAAGGATCGAGGGACTTTTCTATTGTTTTTGCCACGTAATTAAGACTAGAAGTCAGTTAGAGCCAAAACATCTTTCTTTCTCGAATGAGTGACTGTACGTAATTGTGTACAATTTTTTGATATGCATGTGAGGGCCACTTTTTCATTGAAGGAGTGAATAAAACTCAAGAAGTTCGAAGCGTAGATATAATTGAGGAAGATGAAGCTTTTTGATACTGTCTGCCTTGTAAAAAAGACAAACTAGGAAAAATTGATAATGTAATTGATGCATCAAAGGATATGTTTCTGTTTCAAAAAGAAATACACATGTATACCATCACGTAAAGCTCAACATAATAATATCCTTACCAGCGGAAGTAGTCACTTCTGATGCCCAATGGTGCAGCAAGCAATATATCAGTAATCCAAGGGGACAAAGGTCTTATAGGTTTCCTTTCGTGTGGCATAGAAACTTGAACAGATTCCCCTTCATTAGTGTCGCTTGTCCTAGCAAGGCCGCCACCATTGCTTCCTTCTGTTTCACCATTTTGTCGGTCCATCTTGTATACTGGACGATTGTAATGAGTCAGGATCCGCAATATCTCCCCACATGCAAGGGCCCATTGTTCTGAATAATCATTCTGAAGGGAAAAAAGGTATTTATAGTGCAACTTCCCATCAATAATAACCAAAGAATAGTTGTAAGAGATAAAGCTACTCAAAATAAAATCTTTATTTTGTATGCCCTTGTATTCTTTCATTCCTTCTCAATGAAAGCTTGGATGTTTATAAAAGCTAAAATAAAACACATGATACTAAGTGAATTCATCCAATTAACTCAAACGATTTGAGTTTCTTACTAGAATTTTATATAAGTCCAAAATACATTCTATCAGAAACCGTACCTCTGTGCCAGGACAGAATAAGGATATGAAAGAAGCAAATAGAGGGCCATTTCTGTTATATTCCAGGGTGCCATCAATTATATAAGAAATGATTGGAAGAATAATAGCATGGCCGTGCTCGGGATGATGAAGGACAAACACGGCTGGAAGTAAACATAAGAGATAAATTACCCATGAAGAGAAGATCATTGAAGAATTGCCATGAATCGAAGTGTCATTACCTAAAACATCATCAAAGAGGCGCTTTTCCTCTGATTGTAAACGACTGCGAATCAGCTGCCAATTGAATTACTATAAGTTTGCATACATCAACTAGTAAAGCCAAAAACTAATTGTCTCAAGGCTCTCAAATATCTTCTTTTCTAGCATATAAGTGAAACAATTTCCCTAATGAGTTAACTGATAGAACTAATGAGTACAATCTCTTTCTAATTTTAGAAAAAGAGAACTTTCTGCCAGAAGAAAACATTCCTTACCTCAGCAATGTCCTCAGAAAATTGTTCTGATGTAAACTGCCCCAAGTACTCAACATAAGCAGAACACTGAGCCTGTAAATGGAAAAAGAGAGTTCATGAATAAATACAGCGTTCCATCATATCTGATGAAATAAACAAGCATTGACAATTTCAAACATATTTAAAAACCTGAGGGATAAAAGTACTTTAGCAACAAATTAAGCTATATTTATAATTCAACACATGTACAATTTGAGGTGATTGCTGCTTTAAAATATGATTATCTCACTGCATAAATTAACTTCATTTTTGGAAAGCACATGTGTTAGTTGATATAATTAAATTTACCTTAACCTATCAGCTTAAACTTTTGAGTTGATTTTGGTGATTTAACATAGCTCAACATGATATCAGAGTAGGAGGGTCCTGAGTTTGAATCTTTGCCAAGTCGTTTTTTCCTATTTAAATTTAATTTCACTTTTAGGACATTTCTAAAATTTATTAGTCCACAAGTGAGGGGGAGAGTTGATGATAATTAAATTTACCCCAACCTATCAGCTTAAGCTTTTTGGTTGATTGGTGATTTACATAATTAAACAACATATTAGTAGAAATGGCCGAAGAGGGTAAATAGTTGCAAATATACATGGAGACTGTTCGAAAATGCTAATATGGTGGAATCAATGTCTGATATGCAGTATTCATCAGAGATGAATATTTCAACATTTAGAGACCTCAAAAGTCAAAACACTCAGATACATAAATATTTGATTAAAATACATCCATAATCCATTACATATGAACATATTTAATTACCAGCAGAAGTTTGCTCATATAAATTCTCTATGCATATAAAATTTAGTTTTGATTTTTTTTTTCTTCTTTTTTATCCTTTTTTGAAAGGAAATTACCTCTAACTTTTCATAAATTTAACTAAATATACAAAAGGGAGGAGAAACTCTAAAGCCAATGGAAATTCACTCCAATTAGAGAAACAAATATGGTCTGTGACAGTTAACTGTCCCACGCCCAATTATCAACTTTGAAGCTTTTTCTAGTTCTATAAGCTATTTTTTGAGTCATTGTCCATATCATAAGAGACTAAAAAAATTAAAACACGTCATAAAAAATATCATACCTACAAACCGATATTCGATTTTTTTTTTTTTTTAAGGAAATCAATAAAACATCAATCAGGAACAAGAACTCGGCACCAAAAGGGATGGTAAAAAAAATATATAAAGCATGATTTAGATATACAACATGAAAGTGTAGTGTATGTACCTTTCTTTGCTGATCATCATCTGGGGGAGGCCAAAACAAGGAGGATAGTTGAAGTCTATTGATCCATCTCTCACTTGAAGTTGCCATCTATTTTCTACAATCTTCCCTTCAGCCAACCTTTCTTAAATTTCCAACAAATCAACCAGGTAAACGCACAAACTCCATCTTCATCAGTTACCAATCAAGAATCCAAATGTCGTAGTTCAGCATCCCAAATCCACGACCAATTTCGTTGGCCACGAATTCGAGAAAAAAGGCAACTCCCTTGAGAAATGTATCAAAATCCAAAGTCTAACCACAAATCTTTTGAAGAAATTCCCCGCAACCGAAGTCTTTGTACTTCAGTTTATGAGAAGTTCCCAAATTCACAATCCCATAAACACTTCCAAACTTTCAATTGCAAGAAACAGGATAAAATCAGACCACTGCGAGATAAATAGAATTTAAAAAATCTTTAAAAAAAAGAAGTAAATATGAATTGTAAACAACAAAATGAAACCAAAGATGAACAACTCAAAAATCAAAACCAATCATCAAAGAAAGAAAACGAAACAATAGCTTTCCAAAAGGAAAACAGACCAAAACTACCAAATAATAGTTGAATATTCAATTCAGATTTCGCCACTTAGTTTCCAAATTCACAATCCTATACACACTTCCAAACTTACGATTGCAAGAAACAGAATAAACCCAGACCTCTTCCAGATATAAATACAAAAATCTAAAAAAAAACGAAAATATGAATCGTAAACAACAAAATGAAATCAAAGATCGATGAACGACTCAGATCAAATCACAAACAATTCCTACACAGGCAACTCAAACTGAAATCAAAAAACCAATCATCAAAGAAACAAAACGAAACAACAATCTTTTCAAAAGGAAAACAGATCAAAATTACCAGATAATTGAAGCTTCAATTCAGATTTCGCAACTTCATTTCCAAATGTCACCGATACACAGCCACAAACATATGGTCAAAAAAAAAAAAAAACAATAAATATCAAGAAAAATCCTCCACTGTAACTCTCTCTCTCTCTCTCTAAAAAAATAATGCGCACAGAGTAATTTTTGCTGTGTAGGGAGAAAGAGAGAGAATCATTACAAAGGCAATAAGTTTAGAGAGAGAAAGAGAGCAGATCTTTACAAGCGTTGTGAGAGCTCAACATTACTGCATACGTGGCACTGATATTTTTTACAGTTGAAAATATCCTATTGGTGATTTTGTTTTACCTATTTTTACCATAACAAGGTTTTACCTATTTTTACCGTCAACACAACCAGTAAAAAAAAAATAATAATAAATAAATATTTTGGGTTAATTTCTAATCTTTTAGGGGGGTTTGTTTTGAGTGTTTATAGAGGTTTTATAAACGAACTTTTATAATCACTATTTAAAAACCTTATACAAACGAGCTATTATTATAATTTCTTCTTTATAATCACTCAAAATAACTCCTCATTTCTAAAACGCTCAAAATAAACACTCCACAATTTTACAAACAAACACCCCCTTATATCCAAATACTCACTTTAAATCTAATTTATAATAATTAAGGGGTTTTTTTTTACTCAAATTATATATACTTAGAACTATGTTTACTAAGTTAGTCATGACGAGTATAGCTCAGGTGACATTAGTGATGCATTAACATTTAGATCGGTAGTTTGAATTCCTGTAATCCCCTTTACGTACGATTTGTTGTCTCGTCTCCTAATTTGTATTTAAAAAAAACTTTATTTACTAAAGTGATAATTAAATATTTAATTGTAGATTTTTTTTTTTTTTTTGACAATAAATTGTAGAAAAATGTAAATGCAAATATCTTTATTAAATTAGTAGTCATCAATAGTCAACCAATCATCTTAACTATAAATTAGACCTATAATAATTTTTTAATGAATAATTTAAATCATTTTCTTTTATGTCATTGACACATTCTTGTGTTCATTAAACTATTAATTTAGTTGATAATTTTGTTTCATATTCATTTTAATCTTTAATCATTAAAATTTAGAAAAATAACAAATATTATTTTAATAAATTTTTAATGGTTCAATTGTGATTTTAAATAGATTGTTCTAACTTTTAAATATTTAATTTTAGTATAAAATAATTTCGAATTTTTATGAATTTTAATTATTTTTGGTTGAAATGTTTTTTGATATTTTTTTTAAACGATTACCGTATATTTTTATAAATTTAGAATTTTTTTTTCCTTTTCTTTTATCAAAATTATTAAATTAATTTGTATTAATATTAATTTCAAAGTCATTATAAATACCAATTTAAAATTTTTTTTTTTAGTTTATCAACTAAAATTAAAATTTTAAATTTAACGGTTGAAATTATATAAATAAAAATCAAACAAAATTAAAATAAAATTAAGAAGGCAGAGATCAAAGATATAAATTAATCTGAATGAAAGGAAAGTACGATAATACCCTCAGTTATTTGGAATATAATATAGTTATAAAGAAAGCTGAGTGCGTAAAAAATAATTATAATTCTAAGACAAGGACAAACCGACCATGAGAAGATATTTTTGGGTGGAGCTGGAATACAGTGTGACGCGAGTGTAGTGTTATTCTCATTTTTGGGCCGTTGATTTGATTGACTGGTGAATCTGAGGGATGAGAATTTTGTTTTTGGTGTGTTGTAATTGTATGCAATTGTCTTGCCTAATTTCGGTTGGTTTGTTATGATTTGTGTAGCTTTCTGTCTTTTAACTATTAAAAAAAAAAGTTGTACTGGTGTGTTGTACTGGCGTGGAGTGCCCGAGTTGGTCGGAGTTCGCAAGGATATCAAAGCATCATCGGCAATCGTGATGGAAGGTTTGGCTCTGAAAGAGGGGCTAAAACATCTTTTTGAATGCAAACCTTGGATCACTCCCTTTTATCTTGGTCGAATCCGAATCTTGCAAGCTCATGAATATTGTTAATGAGATTTCTCAAGATTCTTTTGAACTTAACAACATTGTTAAGGATGTTATTGACTTGATTCCTCGATTTCAGGGGATTTCGTTTTCTTTTTGTAGGCGAGGTTGTGACCGAGCTGCTGATTTGTTGGCTAATTCGTTGGTGGTGCCTAGATCTTTTTCAATGTGTTTTTTAGACTCTATTGTGAATTGTAATCCGGAGGATTTCGTTGAGTGGGAGAGTCTCCCCTCGGAGATGAATTGACTTGATAGACAAGAATTTATAGTAAAAGAGCAAATAACTACAATGTGTTACTAAGTGACTAAAAAGAAAGGTGAATCCATCCAAACTTTATGAATCGGAGACAGATTCTTATGAGATTTTCATATCTCACGAGTAGATGAAAAGACAACGATGTCACCTATTTTTTCTATTGGCAAAAAGGACTACGACCTTTTTCCCAATAGTAAATTCTAGAGTTACTTAATTATGCAAATTATAAAGAAATTTCGATAGGGGCATAACAATTTCATTTATAAATCCCTCGAGCTCTTGAACATAAACAAAATTTCATTGTTGTTTCCAAAGTAAATATTTGGAATCAAACATGTTTACTGATAAAGTTTAAGCAACGTGTAACGCCCCAAAAATTCCAAAACTTAATTTGAATTTCTAATTTTGAGATAAAAATCATAGTGTGGCAAAATTGTAATTAAGTGAAATTCAACCCATTGACTATAAATACTGAGCACATAACCCTAGATTTATGTCTACTCCAAACAATCTTCTTGATCGTCCGAATCTCTTTCCTCTACTTCATTCCTCGCTCCACACAAGCCCCTTATCGTTCGATGAAAAAAAGTCATTCGTCGCATGCAAGTTCTCTATCCATCGAGTTAAGCTCAGTCGTCAATGAAGTTCGTTCTACTGTTGTCATAAGTTCGTTCATTGCATGTGCTACTTACAAGTTTCTGTCTCGTCACCTCAAGGATCTCTATCGCATTCTACATGGAGATCTGTTTGAAGTTGCGTTAGGAGTCCTTGATGTCCGAGCATGAGCCACCATATGAGTGAAGCAGTCTCGAGCCGTCTTCGTCCAGTCAAGCCAAGAAGCTGACTGTACTGCCATCTTCTCCTTTACGAGTCACCCTTTGTGAAGTTGAACTAACCATGCATCCAAGCTAGTGCATTGCGAGTCCGAGCTATGTAACATTCCTCAACAACCACGAGTTGTGGAGGCGCACGTAGTCGTCTATCTCTCCATGTGTCGCCACCATGTAGCTCACACGCCGCCATGTCCTAGATCCTAACTTCCCAACTTTGACCTTCTTAATAAGTTTGATGCCCTTAACTTGTTTATAGTAGTTTAAGGTGTTAGTTTCAGCACATTAATATATTATGGGCATTGTTCGTGAGTCGACCTTCAGAAATCGTTGGATTCGAGCTTGAAAGATTTTTCATGAATTTTGACTAATGTTGAAGACTTACTCTCAACTCGAGATCAAGTGATTTATACATGAAAGTTGTTTATTGTATGATCGCTTGTTCAGTTGTTAAACTGTTATGCTGTTGGTAATATTTAGACTAGGAGACTAGCATGTAAAGTTTTCATTGTGTGTTATTATCTGAATATGTATGAACTTATGTTTGATTCATATGTTGTTATCAGATCTAATAATATATCTCAAAGACTTAAAAAATATTATAAAAAGCTAAACAATAAAAAGTATAAAACAATAAATTTAATTTAATTTAAATTATATATATAATTATTATATAGCTAAAAGAAATTATTTTTAAAATTTAATAATAAAATCAAATTAAATTATTTGGACATGTATGATATGGTGAGAAGAGTCGAAAAGAGAAGAGATTCCTTCTCACCGTTTGACTCACAATGTTACATCAATCTCTAATTTACTCTTAGTTTCCTTCATTAGTCCATTCTCTTTTCCTCCTCTTCCCTTCCCACCGTAGTCGAACATGCCCTTTTAAGAGTTTAATCCATAAACTCACTTAATCCAAATTAAAAAAAAAAAAAAAAAAAAAAAAAAAAAAAAAAAAAAAAAAACCCACTACCCTCACTCAACCAAATTGGGTTTAATTGGTTGCTTTTTTTTTTTTTTTGAATTTTCGAATTTTTCAAGCTTGAAGATTTGCAGGCCTAACCTAAATGTGTTATTTTCTCTCCCATATTTAAAATATACACTTAAAAAAAATACATTTCCAGGAAAATTGATTGATGAGAAAGAAAAAAAAAAGACTAGGTAAGATTGAAACAGACTTTTACTGATCAAGATATTTCACAATGAAGAACCAAAAACAATAAATTACCAGATAAGTTTTATATAACTATATTATGAACTCTAAAATCTAAAACCTTACTTCCACTTATCTGGATACAGATTGTCTCTTGTCAGACTGGCTGCTCCTGCCTCTGAATCCAACTACATTTAATTTTGAACCTCCTCCGGATTTGATGGCGCTCCCGGGCCGCCTTTGGCTAGCCATTGGCTTCTTAAACTCAGAAGATGGCTTTCGGGGGACAGTCCGCGTCAATTTAACCGGCTTAGAAACCCGAACAGCAGGCTTCCGATTCTTCCCTGGAGATGATGGTTTGCCAGAAGCACCATTTGAACGAACTCTTGAAGATTTTGTTGTTGCTGCGGCTGATGAAGGTTTTGTTGTTGTCGTTGTTGGTGACCGTGATTTCTCTCTCCTCCTCTCACTTGAAACCTTCTCCAGTTTTTCATTTTTCGTTTTTTGCCTAGTTATGTTATCTCGAGCAATGTCTCTACGCACGTTATCTGCAGTGAGAGATTCCAAGCTCTCGTTTTTTCGGATCGCTTCCTCTATGCGAGTGGCCAAAATGTCATCTTTCTTGGCGACCAGACTTGTCACCTTTCCTACAGAGATGTACAAATAATAAAGAAATTCAGGTGGCCGATCCATCAAAAAGAAAGAGAAAAAAAAAAGGACATTTATTGCATACTCTATCTACCAAGCCCAGAAGGAAACATGATGGCATTGCACAAGCAAAGAAGTTAAAAGAAAAAACGGCCTTGCCTTCTAATAATTGCAAACACATAAAAGTTGATGGAAAAAAAAGGCGAGTCCAAGATTGAAAATGTTTGTCCTATCTACTTTAGAGGATGTTTAAATTGAGATTTTAAGAATATTTAGAATGATGATTTATTTTAAGTATTTAGAAGTAATGATTGCAGTCAAAAGTTTGTTTGAAGGCAGATTTTAAGAGTATTTAGAATGATCTTTTTTTTTTAACTTTTTTTAAACCGGGAAATCAAAACTTTGCTCCACCATACTCGAAGTAACCACGTCCGTCCTTAGGCCAGGCACCGAGAGACATCGAAATAATGGAGACACAGAAGGTGCCTACAAATTGATGTCACAGATGGATATCGAACCTGAGACCTTAAGGGAGCACACCTTCAAAGCCCAAACCTTCAACCATTATGCCACCCCTTGGGGACAATTGAGATTTTATTCTGAATATTTAGAAGTAATGATCAGTAATGATTGCAGTCAAAACCTTGTTTGGATGTAGTTTTAAAGAGTATTTAGAATGATGGTTTATTTTGAGTATTTAGAAATAATGATTGCGGTAAAAAACTTGTTTGGATGTAGTTTTTAAGAGTATTTAGAATTACGATTTAGAATGAGGATTTATTTTGAGTACATAGAAATAATAATGGCAGTCAAAGCTCGTTTCAATATAGTTTTTTTTAGGAGTATTAAGTAAATACTAATTTGGAAATCTCAAACCAAACATCTAGAGGCAAATATCACACGTGTGCATAAAAAGCGATCACCTTGAAAACACTGCTGATCTATTTTCCTCCCTAGTTATCTAATAAATTCATACGAAATAACAACAAACCTTTTGCACCCATACGAGCAGTTCTGCCAGTGCGATGAAGGTAGTCGATCTGAAAGGCAAAACAAATGATCATTTATAAGCTAATTCAGCAGAAAAATTGAAAAGTGCACTCAAATGAAAAATTGAAAATAAGCAGGCCAAGTTGATCAAAAGACAATTGACTCTTACAGAGTTCAAAGGGAAATCAAACATGATGACATGATCCACATCCAAGTCCAATCCCCTAGCAGCCAAGTCTGTGCAGACTAATGTAGGACAGTCAGCATCATCGCTTTTGAACTTCTTGAGATTCTCAACCCTGATTTTCAATATTGCAAAGAGCAATCAGCTAGAAACTACTACCACTCACTGGTGTAAAATTTAGGGTAAATAATAAATTTAGTTCCTACTATTCGAAGAAAGTTAAAAGTTAGAACTTAGTCTTCTAGACTTTAGTCCCTATGGTTTGGAAAAATCTACAATTTAGTCCCTATGATTTGGAAAATTAGAATTTAGCTCCTATGGTTAGACAAAATCTAAAAAATAGTCTATGTCTTTCATATTTGTTGATGAATAAAATATGTAGAGGTTAGTTATTTATGTGTTTAACGATGAGAGTGAAGTAATTGATTGGACAAAAAAAACATCATTTCATATATCAAAAATTGCATCTACGTATTTAATTCGCCTACGATGTACGAATAACATGGGAGTATTTTTTAGATTTTATCAAATCATAGGGACTAAATTCTATTTATCTAAACCATAGAGACTAAAATCTATATTTCTCCAAACTATATGGACTAAATTCTATATTTCTCAAAATCAGAGACTAGACTCTAGATTTTTAAACCATAAAGACTAAACTCTAACTTTCTTCAGACCATAGAGACCAAATTTATAATTTACCCTAAAATTTATTATATTGCAAGGAGTTCGTCGTGGAAATTCATTACCTCTGCTGGGCGGGCACCTCTCCGTGGTAATTAACTGTAGAAATTTGATTTTCACTAAGAAAATGATCCACAGCACGGCTGGAATTTAAAGTGTTACAGAACACCATTACCCTATTCCCTTTCGCCAAACTCGGTTCAAGAACCTGCATCCTCGCAATACAATAACATTTTGTAAGAGTCCTATTAAGTTATCTAAGGGGTGTTTTGGGTATTACTTATTAGTTAGAGGATTGATTGAGAAATTTCTAGCCCTCTCTGATGGCTATGATATTATAATTTCTTTGTTGAGATTACAAAATATATCATATTTTACTGTTTTTATATAATTTCTTACTTGGTTGATTTCTGGAATTGGATACCTTACCCAATGCAAACAGATAATGTAATGCTTCATAACTCCAAGATGTTGGGTTCATGCATTTTGATTCCTTCTTTCTGTATTTCTTTATTTATCAAATGGTTTAACTGTCTCCTTATACTTTAAAGAATAGCTCCTATGGATACCATAGTATTCAATACTTGAATTACTAGTCCCAACCTAGATACTTCTAAACTAGAAAACATAGAACCGAAAACAAATCTCAACATGAAAAGTATTTTTCGACATCTGGTAAGCATAGTGCATAGAATCTCTTTGCTGCCCGATCGTCAAATATGTTAAGCAAACAGAAGACTATCGAAGGGGACTGGAGGAATTTGAAAACACTGATTGAAATCAAAAGACAATTGGCAATGCAAAATAGTTGAAGATTATTTTTCTACTTCTGGTATGCATAGTGCATGGAATCTCTTTGCAGTCCGATCGTCAAATATGTTCAGCAAACAGAAAACTATCGAAAAGAACAAGGGGCTGGAGGAAAAAACGCCGACTGAATTCAAAAGACAATTGGCAATGCAAAGTAGTTGAAGATTACTTCTCACAAACTCAAGACCAAAGGAGCAGTTACTTTAGGTGAAAGTAAATTTTCATGAGAAAATAGAAAAGGTGAAACTCAAGGAGGCACAATTTCGATTCCAGATGTTTTTTTTATAAGAAACAATTTTATTGGTATATGAAACTAAAAGCCATGAAAGGCAATTACAGCACACTTCTCCAATTAGATAGGAGGGTAGAATAGTCATTCATAATTAAGAAACAAGGAAAACATTTCAACCAAAGGACCACCAAATTAATAATTCTATCCAAGACCACCAAAATGATAAATTTCAAAACCTTGCCAGGTTTGTGAAAATCTGATATAGGCGAACGGACTAAAATGAGAGAATTTTCCAAAATTCAAGTGTTAAAAATACATGAGACGGGGCTTTCTTTTCGTAGGGACTCAATAGAACTAACTAATTAATCAAGAATTTCCCAAAATGCTTTTAACTTCCTTACACCAGCTTTCTTCTACAGTTTTCTTAATTTCACTTGCTTGTGAAGTTTGTATTTCTTTAGTATTAGCCTTTATTCATTCCCTTAATGAAAAGCTTTCTCTTTTTGAAAGAGAAAAAGAGTTATGATTGATCTAAATGTCTTGAAAATAAAATATAGAGGATTCAAATTGAAACCACTAACATGGATTAGAATAAGTGGTCAGATCAGGAGCCAATCTCTCCAATTTTTCAACTCTAGCCTCTTGAACCAATCCAACTAACCTTTCTAAAGGCATACCAAATCAATTAATATCAGACTATTTAGGGTTCAACCTCAACTATGATGGCTAAACACGAGGGATCTGCTCGTTATGGAACTCAACCCCAGGCTTTTATAAAATAGGAATCTAGCAATAAGAGTGCTAATTTCTTATTTCCTACGTTGGACCACGCGAGAGGGCATACATTTAAATTTATAGAAATAAGAACAATGCATCACAGCTCAAAAGCAAACAACAAATCCTGAACTACATGGAAATAATGAGATTATGGTCTAAGACACTGGGCTAATATTTATCAGTTCATCCATAACCAACTGCGAAGTACCCAAGAATAAGTCAATATTCAGACCTGCAATAATGCTTCCAGCTTGTTTTCACCACCTGAAAGTTTAATGAAATCATGCCGAGCAGATGCAATCTTTTTATGCAAGGTTGATGTGCGTAGATGCACAATGCCTTGGAATTCCTCATCGATCAGCTTTTGAACTGCCTGCAATGGACAGATCATATGAGCAGGAGAATTTTAATTCCCCAAGGGGTATTTATTTGCAAAAATGTAGAGTGATTATAAAGCTCATTTATAATAGCTCCATAAATATTCAAAGCAAACAGCCCAAAAAATGTTTACGGAAAGAAGAAATGCAGAATTTGTAAAACAAATTGAAGTGACAGTTAGACTGATAAATTTTCACCAATCACAAATTGTCAAGCCATTAATTCTAAATTGTTGGAAAAAAAATTAAAATTAATTAAAAAAATAACTTTGATCCAATTAAAAATTAATGTTGTCCCAAAATTTATTTGAGACAAAGTTGGGTTATGTAGAATTTGAGTCAGAAAAACAAGACTTAAGTACAAATACAGAGCTTGAAGCCAATAAGACCCAAGTCCCATGGTTGGGCCAAAAAGTCACTAAACCTAAGAGGCTAATCCCACATGCCCATGAAAGTTGTCCAAAGTCTTAAACTCTAGAGAAAATTTTTAGAGAGAATTTAGAAAGCAGAAAACTCTACCAACCATCGATAAACAAACACCCTTTAGAAACAAAGAGTACTACAAAGATCAAACAACTTCAAAGCCAAAAAGCTCCAACAATACGAACATGTGCTACATTCTTTAAGTGGAGCGTATGCATTTAGAAGAGAAGAATCAGAGGATTAAGCTATAGATATCGACCACGATTGCACAAATCAACATAATCTAACTTCAGCTCCACTAACCAAATTTCTATGAAAAATTCGTGTGAACAACGACTATTGACTAGATAAGGAAGCTGATCTCACATATAAAATACTAAAGCATATTGTCAAAAGGATTCGAAGAAAATTTAACACCCTTCTATCAAAAAAATTACAAATAAGGGTTTAAATGAATCATGCTAACCGATCAATCAACTCAAAAGTTTAAACTGATGAGTTTGAATAAGTTTAACTATATCAACCAACAGATTCCAATTGGAAATTTCTAACATCTAAATTATCAAGTGTGATTAATTGATTTGAAGCAAAAACCCATCGCGACCAGAAAAACAAAATGATTCTATCTCATTGAAAAATCTTCATAATACAACTAAGTATACCTTTGTCATGGTTGCAGTGACCAATATAGTTTGAAATCCTTGATTATCGTGAGCTGAGGCGCGATGATTTAATGGGCTGATAAACTTACGAATGTCGGGTCCAAATCCCTGATCAAACATGGTGTCTGCCTCATCCAGAACCTGATAAAATGTTATCACAACCATGAAGGTGCTGTGCTAATATACATAGCAAGGGAGAAATTATAAAACTAAAGCAACACATGTACTGCACAACAATGTCACAGAACTTAATATTTTCAAAACATATTCTAAAGTCCGCACCAAGTATTTGATGTCGCCATACACTATGTTTCCTGCCTCGATATGTTGAAGAACTCTGCCAGGAGTCCCCACCACCAAGTCTATTGGATTACTTAATGAGTCCTCTTGTGGCCTTAGCCGACCTCCACCACTTACCATGGTAGACCTGAATCGTGCATGATGACTGATAGATTTTGAAACTCGAAATACCTAATGAGAAAATGTGATGTTAATCACATACAACATAAATTACACAGCAATATTTGTAATAAAAACAAGTCATCCTGAGGCTACCTGTTCAGATAGTTCCCTTGTTGGACATAGCACAACAGCTCGAGGACGCCTAGGCTTCATTAACCTACCAAACAATTCTTCATCCCGTCTCAGCAACTTCGAATCAACAAATCAGAAATGGCAAGCATAACTTAATTAATTAACTGATAAACCATAAAATAACACACAACAATTGATATATATAAACTTCCCCCATCAATAGGTTCCGGTGTGAATATCAACAATACAAACAAAAAAAGAGGATAAAAAAGAAAAGATTGTAACATTCTCTTCAAAGGGGAACATAGGTGTTGGATTATATTAAACCACCAATCAACTCAAAAGTTTAAGCTGGTGGGTAGAGGTAAGAGTTCTACGCTATCAAATATGATATCAGAGTTCTATGTAGGTATTTAGTCCTCAAATTCCAATCAACTTAAACGAGTAAAACTTGAGCAGATAATTCAAACCCAACCTAAATGGGAAACTTTACTCAACCAAAGTGGGTAGAACTTAAACATGTATTTTACCCAAAAAAAAAAAGGGGTCCAATCCAAGCGAGCCTAAGCGGGTATTTAGGTCCATAAATTCATATCTAATCTAATCTAAGATGGTATTCCCAACAAATGTCATCTCAAGGGGCATGTTGGAGATGCTCATCTTGTCCCACATTCCAAAAGTGAGGAATCTTCAACATCTTTATCAGATTTATGGGCAACTCCCCATTACCGATTGGTTCGTAGGTAGAACCTATACTATCTAATAATAGGCAATCCATTAAGTTCAAAAGGGAACCACAAATAGATGTATATGGTAATTTCTAAAAAAAATATCCTTCTAAATTTTTCACTTCAACAATATGTTGGATGAAGATTTAGATAGTTAGAACAAAACCCAAGTTAAATATCAAAAGATAATCAAATCTACAACAAATTTAAGCAACCCCCGCAATGAACTCTTGAAAAAGAATAAACTAATAGTACCTGAACAAGGGGTAGCAAATAAGCCAGAGTTTTACCAGAGCCAGTATGAGAACCCAAAATCACACTCGTTCCTTCCAAAACAGCTGGTATTCCAATGCACTGAATCTCAGTTGGAACCTTAATTCCCAACTCCCTCACAGCCCCCATCACTTCCTCATTCAGACCCAATTCCTCAAAACTTTCAACCAACTTCTTCTTCGTCTTCTTATCCGTCTTCTTCATTTCATCCTCAGCACTTCCCACAGACTGTAACAGAGATTTTCTAGGTGACTTGGCTTTAGAATCAGATTCTTTGAGATGCCTTGTTCTGAGCCTCTCAAGCAGAAGAGAGTGCTTCAAGGGTTCAATCACTTGGGTCGTTTCCATTGATTCCGAGGACGTTGAGACGGTGGTTAATGAACACAGAGGCCTGAATGCTGAGAAATTTCTGGTGGGTTTCGGAATTTTGAGAAGTGTGAGACATTTTGGAGGTGAAAGACGAGAACTGATTAAGAGGTTTGTGGATACTGAAAGAGAGAGGAGAGTTCTTCCTGTACCTCCCATGGCGATTTCGGTTATCAACTGCAACTTTTTGCAATGAAGTTTCGCCTTGATTTTTAAGAATCGGCGAATTGAGTTTCGGAGATGAACTGTGGCGCAGAACTGGAGGTTTTAAGGTTGCTTCATCGATCTCCTATCTCCCATGTTTTAGGGTAAGACGCTGCTAACTAAAACCTCTATTTGCTCTGCACACACAAAGTCTTGAACAAGGGGCAGTGATTTTATTGTTTAGTATAGTATGGAGATTTGTTGCTTCTAATTTGTATTAAAAAAAACCCTCTATTTGTTCGAAGATTAAACGTGTAATGTGTTTGTAGTATAAAATTGGATCTACTTAATGCAAAACGTTTTGTGATTCAATCAGTTTAGCTGATAATCTTCAATTAATCTTAGTATTTAATAAGATAGTCCATTCAATTCAGCTTATTGAAAAAAAATTAGTGAATAGATTGAAACAATCGTTGAGTAGTAAAATCATTTTTCTCTCTTTCGTCTATTCAATTTCCTTTGGATTTAGCATTTAGAAAGAATATTTACTAATCGAACCTGTGACTTGATATTTAATTAGATTATCATCAAACAATGAAACCAATGTGTCACCGATATTTTTATAAAGTATCCTCAACTTTAAAAATGTGTTTGAATATAGTTTTTTTTTAACTATTTTTTAAGTAGTTATATATTTTTTGATTAAAACAAAGTATGGAATGAGAGATTATGAGTGGTTGCGGGAAAAACTCGATATAACAGTATTATGTCAACAAAAAAAATAAAACATTAAGTGTGTGTTTGGTTGAGGATAATTTTAGGTGCTTGGATATTGTGAATGATTCATCACCTAATCGCATTTCTCCAAAATCACATTTTTATTCTTTTCCAATCTCTGTTGTGAGAAGCCATATGTGACATTGCCAAACACTAGTCATGTAACTGTTACCTTGATCCATATATCTTATACATCTTTTATTTCAACATAACTTGATATCTATTAGTAGACTTTATCAACCAACTCTATTTCTAAACATTTCATTATGATTACTCCAAAATTCAAGACAAGTCCAATTCGTCGATGATTAACCGGGATCAACCTCGATGCTTCACAACCTCTCTCGATTGTCGATATTGTACATGATGTTTCGAATAAGTCCAACATTTGGCATTCTAGACTAGGCCATCTATATTCATCGATCTTCTCTATTTTTGAAAAATATTTTGTCTATTTCTGATTTATTTGGAAGGTGTTTGTTTGCAAAACTGTGGAATGATTATTTTGAGTTATTATGAATGAAAATTTATTTTGAATGATTATAAAGATGAAATCGTTGAAATAATTCGTTTGGATAAATTTTTTATAAAATGACTATAAAAGCTCATTTGTAATAGTTTTATAAAATATTCAAACAAACACCTCCTTGGTGTGCGTCCGCACGCTAAACACCGATGGTTACTCGCACGCTAAACACCGATGGTTACTTTCATTTCATGTAATAAACTTGTTGATTCTTCTTTTAATTTGATCCAAGTTGATATACGAGGTCCATTTTCCATCTCTTCAATCGATGAGATGTTTGTTACTATTTTTACAACCAGTATTTCAAATTAGTATTTACTAAATACTCCTAAAAAAACTACATATAAATTATTTTTTGATTGCAATCATAACTTTTAAATATTTAAAATAAATCTTCATTCTAAATATCAATTTTAACTAGGGTTAAAAACTACATCCAAACAAGCTTTTGCTGCAATAATTACTAATAATTATTTATAAATACCAAAAATAAAATTTTAATTCTAAATACTTTTAAAAATTAAATCCAAAACAGTATTTAACTGCATGCATTACTAATCATTATTCCAAAATACTAAAAAGAAATTCTCATTCTAAACACTAATTTTAATTACTATTGAAAACTACATTCAAACAAATTTCGATTGCAATCATTACTTTTAAATGCTCAAAATAATTTTTTATTATAAATACTAATTTTAATTACTCATAAAAACTATATCCAAATTTTTTTTTGATTATAATAATTATTTATAAATATACGTAATAAATTATCATTTTAAATATTAATTTTAAATAGTTATTTATTTATTTATGGTTGACATTGTCAAATATTTTGAGGAAAAAAAAAAAAGAAATAGAGAAAATCCAGCTGTTCGTTATACCAAAGGAACGCGAAGCCACTGACGCAAGGAAAGAGGAAGTTCCCTTGTTTCGCACGCATTCATCTTCTTCCTCGCAATCAGAACACAACCGGGTTTCAAATCTGTCAAAAATTTCAACTCTCTGTTTTTCTTCCTATATTATTCAACTTCTAATGGCGAAAACGCACGTCTCTTCATTTCCCCTGTATCTCGCTTTGCTATTCTCAATTTCTCTCAATCTGCTTCACAGTTCTGCGGCAATGACACGCCAATCAATTCCCGTCGTATCAAATGTCGATTCTCCGGCGGTGCATATCGTTTACACGGAGAGGCCTCTCGATGAAGAACCTGAGGCTTATCACATCCGAACCTTAATTTCTGTTCTTGGCAGGTCCGTCTTCGGATCCTTTACTTATTGTTTGTAAATCCTAGCTGGTAAACGGTGGAAATTGACGATGAATTTTGGTTTGATTTGTTGATTTGTAGTGAAGAGGCTGCTAGAGAGGCTCTTGTGTATAGTTACAAGAACGCTGCTAGTGGCTTCTCTGCTCGGCTTACTCCCGATCAGGTTTCGGAGATTACCAGTACGTAGCTCTCTTAACCCTTTTTTTTGTTCTTTCTTTCATTCGATTGTTCTCGTGGATTTATCGATCATTACTTGATCAATTGTTTTGTGAAATTGTGTGTTATCTCGTCTAATTAGACGACTTGTTCTGTTGGTAATTGATTTGTTTCAGTTGGAATGAAAGAATTTTGTTCATCGTGCAATCACTTAAATCCAGTTCAAAATTAACTCATGTTAAACAGCTGCTGATGTTTTGAGCTTTTTAGATTATCGTGATCTGCACTTTTCTAGTCAATTTTACCAAACAATGGGATGAAATTGAAATATTCAACAATGAACTAAGAAATCACAATCTGTGTGTCGTTTTTTTTTTCTTTTTGAAATCTTGAATCCTTTTTGTTGGTCTCTAGATATTTTAGTACCTGCAAAACTTGAGGTTTTAGTTCCCAAGCATTCTCCATATCATTCCTTACCAAAATATAAGGAAATTAGAACCCCGACCAGTCAACTCATAAACGGGCTGTATAATAAGCTATCTTGTTTGCCAACAAGAGGAGTAGCTTAATGCTATTAGTTATCATCTGATGACTAAGAGATAATGGGTTTGAGTCCATTGTTGATTGGTTTGGGGTCAACTAACTAAAGTTCTTACAGTCTTTAGATTCCTGAAGTTGTTTATTGATCAATTCACGGTGAATGGATTAGATTTTGTATTGCCCTTTTGTGCGTTCATATGTTTGCAACCATTGCTTGATTCTTGTTTGATCTTACAATTTTAAGCTTGTTTTCTCTCTTCCTTGATTCATTCTTTTTCTTTTGGATAACTGGAATGTTGTGAGGTCTATTCCTTGCAATATTTTAATAATCAACTCCGCTAAGCTTTGAGGAGGCTTTGCCCACCCCAAGGTTAGTTTCAAGAGATGATTAGAGTTTTAAGTTGTAGACGAGCCTTGAATCATGGTTCGAGAGTATTCCGAAACATACCAAGCTCTCACCATTAGGGCTTATGTATATGATAGGACTCGAACAAGAACGAGAATTTGAACTCTAATTTTTGAAGTTACAACATTTGGAAGTGGGGACTCGAACCAATGATATCTTGGTCATCAGGTCTATACTAATGTTGTTGAATATTACTCTTATTGAAAATTTGAACTCTATTGTTATATTTAAATAACCAAGATACAAACTAATCAAGTAATTTTAGGTACTTGGAACCTCTCATTCTTGAAAATACTTTCGAGCTCGATACCGAAAATGGCCACGATACATTGATACCTCTCCTACTATCCACGCCCTCTATTTGTAACCAAATTCTCTAACTAATTACCTATACACCCCTACATTAGTTATAATTCATCTAAATGCCCAACCTATCGGTATAATTGGAGAATTGAGTGCTAAATATGTTACACTACTAAATAAGAGAATCGACACCGTGGGTTGATTTTTTGACCAAGGATAAGCTATAATCCCAAATGCGCTTGAGATCATGGATTATATAATGCAATTGTAGCAACTTACCTAAGATATTATATATTATATATTTTACTAATTGTTGAATTCAAAATATTGTATGATCAGGTTAAGTAGTTATCCCTGTCATTAATTGACACATGCCTCGTAAGCTCTTGAATATACTCATACTTAAAAATTATTCAATAAAACTAAGTTATAGTAGCTCTTGATCGGTGTTTACAATAAAACTATACTTATTCTTCAGCCATTTGTGAATCAATCAAACAGTCATAGTTTGACTAAAAAATCAAATAAGATTATTGGGATGCTTAGAGGAAATAGATTTTGATCCATGGTATTCCATTATTTATGAATTATTTTCCTACGAGTTATCTTAACAATTAAATGTAGTCTGGTTAAATATTTTTATGTGAAAATAGTTAAATTGCACATAAGCTTGTCAGAGCACTCGTAGATATAAAAAAAAAATTGTAGATCAAACATCAAAGCACTCTTTTTTTTTTTTTTTTTATGTTTGGGAATTGGAGATTTGCTCCTATATTCGAGGACACCTGCGCA
Organism: Cyclanthera cordifolia; assembly: GCA_037832605.1. Lineage (NCBI taxonomy): Eukaryota > Viridiplantae > Streptophyta > Magnoliopsida > Cucurbitales > Cucurbitaceae > Cyclanthera > Cyclanthera cordifolia. The sequence goes on along the minus strand of JBBMEG010000001.1, from coordinate 4,929,405 downwards.
CCAGTGTGCCTCTCCCAAGATCTAGACCTAGAACACAACAAGAAATTTTACAATTAAGCTTAATAAGTAGGTTTCGAATCTTAGACCTTTAAAGAGGCACACCTTAAAAGTACAAAATCTTAACCAACAAGGCTACTCCTAGGAGACTAAAACACCATAGCACTCTTAAATTTAGATGTTTAATATACAAGCTTAAAATCATCTATTCATCTCAAGAGAGCATCAATGTTTCTCAAGAGTGTCAATAATTTGTGATCTTAGAATGTGATTAAATCCTCATAATTACTATTAAGTATAAGATAGTGTTTCTTATGTAACTTTTTAATTTTTAATTTTTTTTGGGGACTTTTATAGAGCAACCTGGAGTTTTAAATGTTGTCCAAAGCGGTAGTAATCAGCTGCATTCAGGAGGAGGAGGAGGCGTTTCAAGGCTGCATTCAGGAGGAGGAGGAGGCGTTTCAAGGCTGCATTAGAATAACATCAAATTCTCCACCTGGAAATACAGGGCTCTGTTGTCCAAATAAAGTAACAGTTTGTATATTGGTCTTATGATGAGTACTTTTATATTTATATGTAAAATTTACTATATAGTATCTGTGCTTGTGCCTTTTGACAATTGATTATGAAGCTTACAATTTGGATTTTAATAAACTTGTCCTTAATGTATGGACTATGGAGATTTCTATTCAGTCACTACCATTTATAACAATCAAAGTTTTTAGGGCATATTTGAGGGGTGGAAAGGATGAGAAGGGAAAAAAGGGAAAAGGATCTCTTCTTACTTTGATTCGCTGTCTAGCCATCTCATCAATCAGTAATCTACTCACACTTCTCTTCTTTTTACCTTCTTTTCCTTCCCTCTTCAGCCAAACATATCTTTAATGGTCTATTGACATTTCGGAGTGATGAATTCAATCCGTAGTTATTAGAAATTAAGTTTTTTCGAGTTAATTTGTTGGCTAAATATACAAATATATTGTTGTTTAAAAATAGTTGAGACGATGTTAGTTTGTTTGGACACAATAAAGATGTACGAGCGATGTAGTTTGACAAATGTTAATATATATATAAAAGGAATATACTCCAAGATGACAACTTGTTTGTTGTCAATTTTAATTATAACACCTTTTAGTAATATTTCATCAATAGCATCATTTTGGGCGTTATTTTTCATAAATTCTGTCCATATTCATCAATAGCATCATTATTACATTGATTGAAAACTATATGTTGCACTCGTGAAGATATCAAGCGCATAAGGAAACTTTAAGATATTTATGAATTTTTTCTAAAAAATTTATATCCATTGATTTTTTTTTGTGTTTTTTATTATACATCAAAAAATTTTCAATAAGTAAACTGTCATTCTTAACCATTCAAAGAAAAAAAAAAAAAAAAAATCTACAATTTCACATTATAATGTATTAATTAATCTATGAAATTTTGAAAAAGAATTAGTGTAAATTTATCAAGTCCATCTCTAGTCAAAAAGCAATGATTCAGTAATATCAATGTACACTCTTGAACAATGTCACGGGTTTGAATCATCACTCCAATAGTTGTAATTTTAAAAACTCCAACCATCTTAGTTATTGTCATTTTGACAAATACGGCATTCAAAGATAGCATTGAACTTGAACCCTAATTGCCAATTTGATCACATAATCTTATACGAATCCAAATTGTAGAAGTTCGCAATTCCCAACTTTAATCTACTTTATCATGCACAACTTGGAATGTCGAAGTCGAGTTTCCCTTCATTTCCTCTGTTTCTCGCTTTGCTGTTCTCAATTACTCTGAATCTGCCCCTTAGTTCTTCGGCTATGTCCGGCCAATCTGCCGATTCCAAGTCCGCTACTCCGGCTGTGCATATCGTTTACACGGAGAGGCCTAGCGATGAGGAGCCTGAGGCGTATCATATCCGAACCCTAGTTTCTGTTCTCGGCAGGTTTGTTTTCTCTTCTACATCTTGTTTGTATCATGTGGCCGATTAACGGTAGAAATTGGCGATGAATTTTGGTTTACTTTGTTGATTTGTAGTGAAGAAGCTGCTAGGGAGGCTCTTTTGTATAGTTATAAGAACGCTGCCAGTGGCTTCTCTGCTAAGCTTACTCCTGATCAGGTCGCGGAGATTTCCAGTAAGTTGATTGCGATTTTACTCGTTCATTTGTATTGATCAATTGTTCTGTGAATTGCTATATTGTTTTAGTCTGTTTACTGGATTTCTGGAAGAAGTTGTCATATTTTTGCATTTTGAGTGAAGCTGGTAAATAATTGGAGAAAATTCGTTGCTTACTTGATCTCATCGAGTTACATCCGAACCCAAACTTGAATGATTTTTTCTTTTAGTATTTTTGTCTAGCCATGAGTATGATTGTGGTTGGAAGAGACTTTTTTGTGTACCTTCTAGTCAATTCCATTCCGTTGAATTCTTTTGACTGGATTTGAATATTTCATCTTTGAATGATGAATATCCTGGTTAGCCATGAGTTTTCTTTCTTTTTTTCTTTTTTTAATCAAGAATTTGTGTGTAAATTTTATCATCAAAACATAATAGATGTGAACATTAGAGTTGAGATATCTCACCATTCCAAGGAGATTGCAGATCAATTAGCTTAGATTTATAAGAAGCTATAATTACATAATTCTTGGCACTGGCATTGGAACAAGGTCCTGTCCCATAAAAGATCATGGCAAGCACACTTCCTCTCCTTGACAAATTTTCTTGTTTCTCTTGTAAGTTGTGTGTACCACAATCTCCACAAAAGAGCTACTAGGTTGCTAAGTTTGGCACCTGAAATGTGAAAAGCAGAGATCAAACAAAACTGCTTACTAATTTACTTTGTTCGTGAAGTTGTTTCTTGATTATCGAATAGTAAGCTGGAGTAGGATTTTGATTGCCCTTTTACCCGTCAGTCATCACATGTTTGCAATCCTGCTTGAGGGCTTGCATCATATGGCTTCGTTTGGTGGTGAAGAATTGAGAAATAAACTCATGTCTTTTAATTAAAATCATGGAGATGGCTGACTTAATATATTAAATAATCTATAAACTTCCGAGTGCAAAATACTTCAAGACTATATATCCATGCTCATGTCAACCAAGTGCTCGTGACTTAAAATCTGTTTGCTATTCTCTAGCCTTTATCCAATGTTTTTTTATTGAGCATGTCGTACATTTTCATATCATATCTTGATAATAATATATACACACACTCATATGAAAGATTTAATATATCGTATATCTGTTCCAAATTTTTTTTTTCGAAATTAGTGTTAGATTAACCTGGGATTGGAACAGGAGGTCCAGGTTGAGCCTTAGAATATCATTTCCTCCCCACTAGGGTTAATAGTTTACGTGTTGGACTTTGTGCATTAAATTAATATTTGAGCCCACACACGAAGTGAAATGTTGATGAATGTATATCAAAGATTAAATATATCATAATCAATAATTTAGATGTAGTTGTCCCCAAGGGGTGGTATAGTGGTTGAAGACTTGGGTTTTGAAAGTGTGTTCTCTCAAGGTCTCAGGTTCGAGACCTATCTGTGACATTAATTTGTAGACACTTCTCGTGTCTCAATTCTTTCGATGTCTCCTGATGTCTGGCCTAGAGACGGGCATGTTTACTCTGGATATAGTGGACAAAGCTTCGATTTTTCGGCTTAAAAAAAAAAACAGTTTAGAGGTAGTTTGAAATATTTGCATTTACTTTTCGTATCTCTACAACCAATAGATCTCAAAAGCATTAATATTAGTTCCTCAATAGTGTCATGTGTGTGGCGCATTGGTCGAAAACTTGAGTTTGAAGGCTTGCTCGCCTCAAAGTCCCAAGTTCGAGACTATCTATGACACCTCCCATGCCTCAATTCCTCCGATATATCCCTGTACCACATCCTAGGGATGGGCTAGTGGTGTTTAGAAGAGCTGTAAGCTCCAAGTTTCCAAGGTCGTAAAAAAAAAGTGTAGTGTGTGTGTTGGTTTATATGCGTCTATCGGGGTATTTGATTTAGAATGTGATTAAGTCTCCAAAATGGCTACATGGTACCGTTTCTCATGAACTTTTATGTTGGAACTTGGCAGAACAAGCAGGAGTTCTACAGGTTGTCCCAAGCCGTACCCTTCAGCTGCATTCAGGACCTGCAGGCCTTCACTAGAAGAACATCAGTACTCTACCCTGCAAATATGACTCTTTCTGACGGTTTGAAAGTGCATACCTAAATAAAGTGTGTTTTGTCTAAATTGTGCTTGCTGATCAATCATATATATACACATACATATACATATATAACATATTTTATATACGGATACACACATATACACATACAAATACCTACTATTATACTCGTAAAGCTATTTTCTATGATATACTGTGTGTGTTAGCATTTTTATGATAGGTTACAGGCAGAGTAACTAAAATAAACGTGAAATGTAAGGTTCAAATTCTTCCTTGAGCATGTTTCATTAAAGGGGACTGGTAGGCTAAGGCACACATGCAAGATAAGGACATAGAGGCACGCTATTATTTAAAAACACATGACACCGATACATCGAGGACATGCCATTTATTGTTTTTTTATGATATGCTATTAAAATATCAAATCTAAAATCTAAAAAATGGAAAATATACCTGACATGATATATTTGACAATCAAAAATAAAATCTCATAATTCTTTGAAAGTCACATAACAAAAATTTAGAAGCCTGACTCTTACTGATCTTATAATATTTTAAGCTCCGTTTGATAATCATTTTGTTTTTTGTTTTTGAAATTTAAGCAACCACTACTATTTCAAAACATAATTTTTATGACTTTGATGCGTACATCTTACTTGTGTTTTTAAAAACAAAGTAAAAATTTGAAAGCTAAAAAAATAACTTTCAAAATACTTGTTTTGGTTTCTGAAATTTGGTTAGGATTCATGTACTTAAAGAAAAGGTGAGATATATGTATAGAATTGAGGTAAATGTAAGTTTAAATTTTAAAAACAAAAAATGAAAAATAAAATGGTCATCAAACTAGCCTTAGTTTTTACCTTTCATATCTGTTCATTTTACTTACTTTCTTTTCCTTTTCTATTTAGTCCATCTATCTTTGATGGGCGTCGTTGTCAACGACTTCCTCTGACACCATCTATTGTCGTGTCATCATCAGTCATTTGAAACAAGTACATTTTAAATTATGTGCAAATGAAGTATTGAAAATTAGAATAATAATAATAATATTAATGAAGACATGGATTGAGCATCGGACACAAGTTTTTAGAAGTATCCGTATTTGATATGGATGCTTTGTCAAAATCTAAGTGTTGTGCTTCCTAGCTTGTAAATACTTGGGTTGAAGGACAAGTGGTTGTCCTAATAAAGGTTGTAGGGGGACTAATAGGTTACCTAAGACTAACTATCTAATCAGGTGGGTGTGATAGCCAAACATAAGACATGACTACTCTGTTACTATATCTTGTAGATACCCCTAAATTGAAATAGCATCAGATTCGATCATGGTGTCAATCGAACCATGATTCGGATTCGTCGCTTATTTTATCCTCTCAATCATTGCCATAGTTTTTATTGCTAAAACATCACCACCATTATCCACAAAGGTTGCCAAAGCTGTCACAATCCTCGCGTTGATATAATTAAATTTGCTCAAATTCTTCAAGTTATGTAGTTGATTGGTAATTTACATAACTTAGTATGTATTAGAGCTTGAGATCTTTAGTTGAGAGTATTTGTTGATACAATTAAATTTACTTCAATTCACCAATTTAAGTTTTTGAGTCGATTGACGATTTATATAATTCAACTGCCCTATACCCAATTCTTTATTGTTTTTCAATGGACTTTAGAAAATGATACAAGACCATTCTTAGTTGAAATTTGTACATTCAGAGATATTGTTTCAATGGACAAACACATGGCTTGCTATACTTTTGCCATTTAAATTTTTTAAAGATCACAATTTTTTTTTGATTAAAATTTATTAGGTGAATGGAAAACATTAATTCAACGTATTGTAAAAATTGCAAAGCAATATATTCATAAAATATATACAATTAAGTTATAAATGGTCTAATTGCTATAAATTATTCAACCATGATGACTTATTTGTTAACTTTAATAAATACAAGGTCTTAAAAATCACAGAAGAGAACTTAAAATTAAGATCACAACAACCCAACTATAGAGAGTATAAGCATACTCTTAACCTATTTTTACAATTAAAAAAATAATTAACATATATGAATGACATAGTTTCATGAAGCACGAATAAAACTAGAAAAAAAAAAACTTGTCTACTCAACCGAGCTACTTGTACATACTTCTCACTCTATTCGTGTGAAAAATAACGTGTTACATCTTCAATTTATCATTTCGCTCTCATTAATTAAATCATCATTTTTGTATATATATAATTATGTGACACATTATTATCCACACAAATGGCGGAAGTATGCACGAGGTATATTTCAGGAAGTTGACAAATTTTCTCATAAAACTAGGTTATGATTGTTTTTTTGGTTTTGTAGAAAATGAGTGGTAAACCACTACTAGAAAACTACTCGTTTGTATTTGATAATAAACAATCACTTTTAACCACTTATCAAATCATCTATCAACCAATCCTTCAAATTTCACATTAAAGATATCACTCGATCTCTACTTATATCAATCCCCAAATAAGTACATAATTACTCAAGTATAACTAACATCAATCTCTAACAAGTATTCAACTATCATTATTCTTTCCACTCTTTTCTTCCGCAAACAAACCCTCCATAAGAAATTTGTGCACCATCGTGACATATTCTCAATGAATATGATAACTTGTTTAACATCGTGAGATTCTTTAAGGTGGCAGCATCATTGTTCAATGGAAACTATAAAAAATCTATTTTATTTTTTGAGTATTTAATAACGGGAATCAAGATGTATAATTGTTGAGGATTTTACGTTGAAAAGTGTGATGAGATTTCATACTAGTTTATAAGATAAAATGAGTTATTATTCTCATTAATAATTGCTTTGAGATATATATTCATACTATTTAATATTGTATCTTTCTATTAAACCTAAATGAGTACTTAGTCTCATGAAAATAAAGTTAGAATTTTTACAAGATTGATGAATTCAAGTGGAAAAATCTTCGAGGAAATATGTTGATGATCTAGTTTTGAAATGAATGTCATTTAAACTCAATTGGGTGTTTGGTTTGATAAAAATAAAATTGAGATCTTAATATTCAAGATTCACGAATTCAAAAGAGTCGTCATCTTGAGGAGAGATCTTGAAGATCTCATATTGGAAAGTGTTAGGTCTCCCTATTGATTGGTATGATAGGAGAGCTACTTCTCTCATTTGTTTTGGAAATAGATGTCCACACCATCTAATACTAACTGTTATATAATTTGTGGTTGGAAAAGATCGATGACATGCTCTTCTTCATTCAACGAATGTTCCATTTTGAATCATAAACTCTCAGAAGTTCAATTTAATCTATAAATTAAAAAAAAAAAAAACGGATCATAATCCAATAAAGTTTGGTTTTTTTTTTCTAAAAAAATACCATTTTCAATATAAAATTTATAAATTTATAAATATATTTTCTATTAAAATTATTAATGTTATTAAAGTAATTATAATTAATATTAACATAATATTGATAGACTAATTTTAATAAAGTAAAATAAAATAGCTTTAAAAGTCTAGAAATTAAGTTTTAGGACAAACTATTTTAGACAAAGCGAGTATAACTTAGCTGACACTGGTACTAAAAAAAACAAATATTTTAATTAAAAAAAATATAACTAGATTTCAAAGTGTGGGACAAACTTTTTTTTTTTTTAATTAAAAAAAGTATAAATAGATTCCAAATGGTCCCATTTAAAAAATGAATAAAAAAAAGCTAAAATAGAACACATAATTAATTATAATGAAATCAAGGGGCAAAGTGGGATCCCTTAATCCCAAATTATTCCACACATAGCCTGACAGTAGGGATGGATGGATTTCCCCTTCTATGACCCACTTGACGAAGAAACTTTATTCAAACTCACCAAACCCAAACCAAATTCCCTTTCAATCTCATCTCTCCATTCCCATCCCTCGATCATAATCCACAATCAGTTTCAAAGATTCAAAGCTCATAAGCCAACGATGTCGACCCAAGTTCCCAATTTCCAGAATCAGTAAACAAGACCCACAACAAAAACTTAACTCATAATCGATCATCAGAATCAATTTCCATTCTCATTTCTCATCTGGGTTTTGATGGAGAAGCCGATTAATCCATCTCAATCATCATCCACAAGGGTCACCGCCTCTGTTATGCCGTATCAGACGCAGAGGTTGAGAGATCATTATCTTCTCGGGAAGAAACTAGGGCAGGGACAATTTGGAACCACTTATCTTTGCACCCATCGAGCCACAGGTGATCTTTACGCCTGCAAATCAATCCCTAAACGCAAGCTTCTGTGCAAAGAGGATTATGAGGATGTTTGGAGGGAGATTCAGATTATGCACCATTTATCTGAACATCCAAATGTTGTTCAGATCAAGGGAACTTATGAGGATTCTGTGTTTGTTCACTTGGTGATGGAGCTTTGTGCTGGTGGGGAGCTTTTTGATAGGATTTTGCAAAAGGGTCATTATAGTGAGAGAGAAGCTGCTAAGCTTATTAAAACAATTGTTGGAGTTGTTGAAACTTGTCATTCTCTTGGGGTTATGCATAGGGATCTTAAGCCTGAGAATTTTTTGTTTGATAGTCCTGGTGAAGATGCTAAGCTTAAGACTACGGATTTTGGGCTCTCTGTTTTTTACCAGCCAGGTCTTTTTCTTGAGTTTTTTTCCCTCATTCTATCTTATTTTTGTTCACATTTCTGCTATGATGTTCGTCTTCTTTTTATCCTTTGGCCCCATGTTCAATTTGTTATATTTGTGAGATGAGCTGTCTTTGAATCTATTTGGTGCCTTTTTACTTGGTATGGGGTTTTAAAGAAAAGATGAAATGAATATTTGCTACTTTCCCATTATTTATATATGCTTTTAGGTGTTACTTGGTGCAGAATATACTGATTATGTCCTGCCGTTTAGGTACCTTTATGGAAGCATAGGCTTGTACCCAAGAAGATATGAAGTTGGTGGAGGTTTAGCCTCTTTTTTTAGGTTTCTTTTTGACTCATGAGTAGGACTTCTTCTGAAATTTTGGTGTTGAATATTTATAAGTTAATCGCCTAGAGGTCTAGACGGCCTAAAATAACTGTGATGTGATGAGTTTAATCCATGTTGGCTACTTACCTAGAATTTTTTTTCTACAAGTTTCCTTGACGTCTTAATATTGTAGATTAGACAACTTGTTTCGTGTCAATAGTCGAGGTGCACATAAGTTGGCCTAGATAGTCATGAATCTTAAAAAAGAAAAGAATATTTAGGTGTTGCCTGCTCAACATATTGAATCTTCCACAAAGGTTCAAGTTTTCAAAATTATATCTTTTGACTACTTGCTAATGATGGTGTAAAATTGTAGGTGCATCTTTTGAGGACATCTTCAGTTAACTGCTGCTTATCGACTGAGTTTTTTCATTCATATTTGAACTCGTTCATAAACTCTTCAATTTTCATTGCTGTTGCTAGTTTATTAATTTTATCCTTTTAGATATGGAATTAGTTTCACCACCCTTGAAATTCTTCCAATGCTCAGTCTTGTGCAGTTGGTTTTTAATAACATTCTTCCAAATATTAACCGCTAACTGGTGGATAATTGTACTGTGTTGGGTCGCTATCCAGTTATCCTGATATTGGTTTCTTTTATAGTTGATCATTTTTAATTTTCATTGTTTTGTTAAAGCTTTATGCTTCTCCTTCTTTCTTTCTTCATTTGAAGGATGTTTTCTTTTAAGGACATTGTTTATTTTTCGTAACTGTTACTGAGTTTTCTGTTTATGTATTTTTCTTTTTAGGACAACTTTTTAGTGATGTGGTTGGAAGCCCCTATTACGTTGCACCCGAAGTGCTCCTTAAGCACTATGGGCATGAGGTTGATGTATGGAGTGCAGGCGTTATACTTTACATCTTATTGAGTGGTGTTCCACCTTTCTGGGCAGGTATAGGAGTATAAATCTGGACCCAAAATTATTTGTTATGAGTTTTTTCTTATATGATCTCTGAGGCTCTTTTCCCTCTATTTCGTATCTCGAACAGAATCTGATTCAGGGATCTTCAGACAGATTCTATACGGCAAGCTAGATTTCAACTCTGAACCATGGCCCAGCATTTCAGATAGTGCTAAAGATTTAATTCGAAAGATGCTCACAAGGGACCCAAAGGAAAGGATCTCTGCCCATGAAGTTCTTTGTGAGTGATTTTAAACACTTACGTATGAAAATTGTTGTTTCCTTTTCTAAGGAGCAGCCTCAATAGAAGCTTGGGATTTCGAAGATATGCCCTCTTGGAAGTCCAGGAGCTTAATTGTGAAATCCCTTGTTGTCTCTCGGGTTTGGGCCTTGGGATGGGCATGGGTGTCTCCGGGTATATATTGAGGCAAAGCTCCGCTTTCGGTTATTTAAAAAATAGAAAATAGAAGTTGTTGTTTCCACTCTAACAACATTGAGCTTTTGTATGATTGCTTCTTACAAGAATGGTTTTCTTTTTGTTGTCAAGGTCACCCCTGGATTGTAGACGACACAGTTGCTCCTGACAAGCCTATAGACTCTGCCGTTTTGTCTCGGCTAAAGCAGTTCTCAGCAATGAATAAGCTGAAGAAGATGGCTCTACGGGTAAGATTCATCAATTGTGGGGTTTCCTTTTCTATATAATCTGATAAACTACAATGATTCCTTGTATGATATAACTTCAGTTAGGGTTGTCTCACTGCTTTAGAATGAATCATGCTAAGGTAATAACAGTTGGCAACAATCTGCCAACTGGAGCGGGACATAAACAAAATTTTTTTAGTAACCGAGAATCGGAGCTTCGCCCCACTAGATATCTGGGGGCACCTGCACCCATTCCAAGCGCCAACTAAACTTGGGAGACAACAATAAATTTTACAATTATGCTCACTTATGGGCTTCAAACCTGAAACCTTCAAATGAGCATACCTTCGGAATTCCGCACCTCTTGGGAATTGTTGAATATAAACAATTGAGATAGGTAAATGCCAGCAAGAAAGAATATATAGAGTACAGAAGAAAGTAGAAGAAACACATATCAAACTCCTAAAGTGATAGTTGTTTTTTGCAAATGAAAAACGAATTTGGAAGGAGGAGGTTATTTTGAGATAACCCTCTGATAGATTATCAAATACATACTTCAGGGAATTTTTTGGTGCTTGCATTTTTTTTCCCTTTTGAGAGGAAACTTTAATTTCATTGATTAATAGCAATTTACCAAAGGAAAGGTAAATTCCTTCAAAACTATCAAGGATGGATCACAAAGAACTTCTCCATCGAGCAATAAGATTAGTGATACCATATTTGTTAAAAAGCTGTGAGCATTTACACCAGAAGAAAGCATTAAAGAGAGATAATTGAAGCTCTATACCTCATTTCAACCTCTAAATATAGTCGGTCTCTTAACATTTTTTCAATGAAAAACTTTTAAAAACTAATAAAATAAAGTTGTCTATTATGAATATTTACTCATGGCAATGTGTCTCTCTCAAACTTTGACAACATGGTTGGCAGGTCATAGCAGAAAGAATGTCTGAAGAAGAAATTGGTGGCTTGAAGGAATTGTTTAAAATGATTGATACTGATAACAGCGGTTCTATAACATTTGAAGAGCTTAAAGCGGGGTTGAAAAAAGTGGGCTCTGAACTCATGGAATCTGATATCAAGTCTCTTATGGATGCGGTAGATAACTTGTTTGGTTTCAATTTTATATATTTTGGTTAAATAAATTGCAATTTAAGTCTTTGAACTTTATGGTTACATTTATTGAAGCCCTGAGTTAAAGAAGTATGAACTTCTGACTATAATTTTGATAAATGTCTGTCCATATTTAAATGTTGGTGTGACAAACTGAGTAGGTTAACCGTTGATGATGTAGTTCATGGGAGTAGGCAACCAGTTAAATATTCAACCCACCCGTGACATTAATTTGTAGACACCTCTCGTGTTTCCATTCTTTCGATGTCTCCCGGTGCCTGGCATAGGTACGGGCGTGGTTATCCCGAGTATAGTGGTCCTTGTTTCCAAAAAAGAAAAATTCAATGAAATGGGTGCGCACATATTAAATAGACTTCCCCCGTGCTTGCTCTTCATTTATCCTGCTAGAATACTCCTTTTTTCTTTTTCATAACACATTGTGCATCTTCGTTCGCATAAACATTTACAAATATCTTTGAAACTTAGATCTAAATAGATGTCTTGTCGTTATCATAGTTGTTCAGAGACTAAATTTATATTTTCTATAATGATCTCTACATATTCTAATTGATGCACATTTTTTAATCTTTCATGACCATTTCTTATCTAGATGATGTGAGTTATCTTGCTGCCTCATCTTTGAACAGGCTGATATAGACAACAGTGGAACCATAGACTATGGTGAATTCCTTGCAGCTACATTGCACCTAAATAAGATCGAGCGAGAGGATAATTTAGTCGCCGCCTTCTCCTATTTTGACAAAGATGGTAGTGGGTATATCACCATTGATGAGCTTCAGCAGGCTTGCAAAGAGTTCGGTTTGGGCGATGTCCATTTGGATGAGATAATCAAAGAAATTGATCAAGATAATGTAAGTCTTTGTGTTAGACTATTCAATTGTATAATTGTTTTTCTGTTTCCTTTATAATTTATATGTGTGTGTGTGATTCTCTTAATCAACTTAGACCTACACTATTACCATTTCTTTTCTCACTTTTTCACATTTTAAATTTATTCTTGTACATTTCTTGTTTCCTACCTCTTTTGTCATTCTTAATAAGATTCTCCAAATCTCTCAAATACACCAAAATTAAATTCCAAGGAGATGAATTTTGGATTGCTTTGTGTCATCATATATCAAGTATGGATAAGATGGAAAATGACATCTCATTCATCAAAACTGATACTAAAAATGTCCCCAAGGATGACATGGTGGAAAACTTGAGCTTTGAAGGTGTGCTGCCTCAAGATTTCAGGTTCGAAATCCACCTGTGATATTAATTTGTAGACACCTCCTCCGGTGTTTGGTCTAGGGACAGGCATGGTACCCCGAGTATATTGAAGCAAAGTTTCGATGTCCCGGTAAAAAAAAAAAAAAAGGAAAAAAGGCTGATACTAAAAATGTTTATTCTAAACTTGAAAATTGACGTTGTTGTTCAACTCTACATATCTTTTGCTTTGCAGGACGGTCGTATAGATTACGAAGAATTTGCTGCGATGATGAGGAAGGGCGACGGAGGAGGCGTCGGGAGAAGTAGAACCATGAGAAGCAACCTGAACTTCAATTTGGCTGATGCTTTTGGAGTACAAGACAAATCTGTAGCAAAATAACAGGAACGAGGAGGCTTTTGGAGTACAAGACAAATTTGTATAGTTGGCTATTTGTTCAAGTGCAGAAATATACTACTCCATAGCTTCATGACCAGGAGCTTTTGATTTTGGTTATGATTTCTGCCTTGAAATATGCTTTTTTTTCATTTCTTGTTATTCTTAAATGCAATTTTCCGGACATTGCATATGAGTTTCAAGAATTCATCATCAAGTTAAATTGAGGTCTAGAAGTCATGCCAAGAATGTTTGTAGATTAAAAGTAGTTTTTTGTTCATCATTATCATTATGTTTTGATAACTGATAATGTGTAGAATTACAAACCAAATTCTGATGATTTTTTCTTTCTGAATTCAAGTTGAGTACTGAGAAATCTGTGTACGCTATGACTTCTTACATTGTTTAACACGGCCCTGCACTCTCTAGCGGTATGGTGTCTATCATCTTGTAAGCTGTGACTTCTTACCTTTTGAAACTATCGTCCTGCGAAATCGGTGGCGATTTATTGAGAATTAGATCGAGTAAAGCACGCTTCTGTTGTTTGGAAGGATAAACATCGTTTATGGAAAATGATTTTATGCATCTTGAGCTTTTCAGGTTCAAATGTCATGCATCAAAATCGTTTTCCATAAAAGGCATACCAGTTGATGGCGATTATCATTTCAAACAACAGAAGCATAACATGCTCTATTCAATCTAGTTCTCGATAAATCGCTACCGATTTAATAGGACCATAGTTTCGAAAGGTGTTTGATAGACATTGTGCCGATCGAGAGTGAAGAATGTTAAAATGTCATGCAGAAGTTACTGAACTTGTCATTATGTCTATAATCTATAGACTTTGTTAAGTTCAATTCTAACTAACCTCTGAACTCTTTCATGGTTTTTGGAAGGAGCCTTAGCGAACTTCTTTGACTAAAAGAATTTAATTTTATTACTTAAATTTAATATTAATAAACTTAGAGCTAAATGTTTGTTACGAAATTTTTGATTAGTATTTACTATATACTCTTAAAAAAATCTGCATTCATTCGAAAAAAATCTTCATTTTAAATACTAATTTTAAATATTCTTAAAAATTACGTCAAAACAAACTTTTGATTTTAATCATTACTTTTAAATATTAAAAATAAAAATTTCAACCTAAATACTAATTCTAAATACTCTTAAAAACTACATCCATACAAGCTTTTGACTACAATCATTACTGATCATTATTTATAAATACTCAAATACTAATTTTAAATACTCTTAAAAATTATATCAAAACAAGTATTTGATTGCAATCATTACTTTTAAATTCTCAAAATACTTGTTTTCGTCTACAAACTTTGATGCATGAATTTTATAACTTTTAACTTTTACCATTCATTATAAATACTCAAAATATGTTTATACTTTGACTTCGGTTATATATTAAAATATTACCTTATTAAATCAATTTTGATTAATAAAAATTTTAAAATGGTCAACAATTTTAAGTCCTTTAATAATTAAAATTAAACTTTTGAAAATTTAGATTAAAATAAAACAAAATTTAAAATTTATGGATCAATAGAAAATAATTTTTTTTTTAAAAAAAAATTAAGAGTAAAATGATATTTAAATTAAAAAAATTAAAAGTTGTAGGACAAAAATAGCAAAAATTAAGGGATACAAAATTTAAAGTAAATGTCTCCAGGAGTGTCGTAGTGGTAAAAAACTTGAATTTTGAATGTGTGCTTCTCTCAAAATCTTATCTATTGATTTGATGTATTTCTTGTCACAATTTAGGACAGTCCGGTGATTCTCTCGATCTAGAGGAGCGTAAGGTTCAAGCTCCCCGTCATTAAAAAACAAAAAAAAAAAAAAAGAAAAAGAAAAAGGGTGTATGGAGGGTATAATAGTCATTTACAACTGGAAATGGATAGGATAGGCCTGAAGTTACAAACCAGCTGAACCAAGCCATGGCTTAACACAAGAACGAATCACAGTTATGCTCTTCCACTGTTACTAAACCAAGAGGACCTTGAAGGACTCATCCATGGCGTCTCTGACTCTTTCCCTCTGCTCAAATTTCGCTACTCACTGCCGAATCTCCACCAAGCAATATCCACCTTCATCAAACCCAATTTCCCCCTCAAATTCCCAGCGCCATTCCTTCAATTTCTCCATTTCTACTTCATCACCGTCCCTCAAACTCTCTCCCTCTTCGATTTCTTCTTCCCGCCCTGCATTTCCCTTCGTCCTCAAGTCCTCGGAGTCTGAAGCCGCGGTGATCGAGGATGAGCCTGCCGCTTCCCAAACCCTTGAAGTTTCATCGGAAGAGTCTCCCAAGCGCGAAGAAATCTTTGCGGTAGTCATGGTAAGTGTTCGATTTCGCTACTCTTAACTTCTTGCATTTTGATTTCGGCTCCTGTTTTCTAGTTACTTCCGGATATACTTGAACTATGATACTATGATTACTTAGTCGTGAATCGAAATCTATAAACAAAGCGCCGGAGTAGGCTTGAGGGAAATTCTCCAAAACTAGACAAAATATATAATTGAGTTTTGATGTTTGTATAGTCATATTGTATTGGAGTTCTATCGAATTACTTTTTATAAACTCTCTTAAAAATCTTAGTTCTACTTTGATCTACATTTTTTATATTTTTATCTCTTCCCTCCTTTTAACCCTTGAGTGGTGTTTGTTTGTAAAATTGTGGAGTATTTATTTTGAGTGTTTAGAAATGAGGAGTTATTTTGAGTGATTATAAAGAAGAAATTGTAATAATAGCTCGTTTGTATAAGGTTTTTAAAGAGTGATTATAAAAATTCGTTTATAAAATCTCCCTAAACACTCAAAACAAATATCCCTTTGGGATGTTTGGAGGTAGATTTTAAGAGTATTTAAAATTAGTATTTAAAATGAAGATTTATTTTGAGTATTTGGAAGTGACGTGACGATTGCAAGTCAAAAACTTCTTTGAATGTAGTTTTTAAGAGTATTTAGAATGAACACTTATTTTGAGAATTTAGAAGAAACGATTAATAATGATCGCAGTTAAAAGCTTATTTGAATGTAGTTTTTAAGAATCAGTATTTGGAATGAGGATTTATTTTGAGTAATTACAAGTAATGATTGCACTTAAAAGCTCGTTTGGATGTAGTTTTTTTTGAGTATTTAGTAGATATCGGCTTGAAAATCTACCAAACAGCCCCTAAACATATACATTTAATGAACAACATAAATCTATGTGCTCGCCTTAGGGTTTTTTTATTGTTTCATGCAAATCTATGTGTTCGTCTTAGGTTTTTCTCATTGTTTTTCTTTGATTGTTGATTTCGTTTTCGTACCTATTTGAAATGGTGAATTAATCTGTTACTGTTCTGAAGGGATTTTTGTGCTGCGATTGCATTTATAATATGGTTGCATTACTTTGTTTGTGTGTTTTTGTTGAATTATGTAAACAACCAATCAACCTAAAAGTTTAAACCGGTAGGTTGAGGTAAATTTAATTATATCAATTAATATTCCCCTTCACTTGTGAACTTAGACATTTTAGAAATGTCCTATAAGTAAAATTAATTTTAAATGGGGAGATAAACAACACAACAGATATTCGAATTCAAAATCTCCTATTCAGATATCGTATTAAATTATGTTAAATTACCTATCAACCTAAAAGTTTAAGCTGGTAGGTTGAAGTAAATTTAATTATATCAACTAACCACTTTTATAATATGGTTGCATTACTTTGTTTGTGTGTTTCTCTTCAATAGATTGGATCCCGACAATATATTGTATTTCCTGGGCGTTACATTCATACACAGAGGCTGAAAGGAGCCAGTGTCAATGATAAGGTGAGCTTCTTTATTACTTACTCGTTGTATATTGGATTACCTGATAAGTTGAGTCTCTGAGTATGAATGTTGTATTATGGAGACTTGAGAGTATCCTTTGATTGTTTGAATTTTATGGTTACATATTGTGATAAGCAGTGATTTGCAGGGATTGTGTTTTGCCATCTCCTTCTGGTTCGCGATATTAGGTTTACAAGGGATGGTATTGTTGGTTGAGACTTGAGGCCTTGAAAGTATGGTCTTTTAAAGGTTTTAGGTTCGAGATCCACGAGTTGAGCTTACTTGTAAAATTCTTTTGTCTCTTGTGTCCAGACCTTGGGACGTGTGTGGTGCCCTTTTAGGTATAGGGGACAAAACTCCTGATTGCTGATCACTAAAGAAATGAATTTTAGGAATTATTTGAGATTATTTTTTATGCTATTTGTCCTTACTCGCATGCTTTCTAAGAAAATTTTAAAGAGTTAAAAGACGCTATCCTCAGTCACATGCTTATGCTTTCGTTAGATGCGTCATAAAGAGCCAAAGCGAGAATAGTTTAGTTGGCATTAGAGATACACTAGCGTCTGCTCGATTTGGGTTCGAGTCCTCCCACTACCATGTTGTAACCTCAAAAAAAAAAAAATTACTAGATGTTATTAAAAGAACTCTAATGTTCAGAAATTGTGAAATAACATCTACAAGGTACTGATTTCTTCCCACCATTATGACAAAAGGAAGAACTTTTCAATGGTTTCTTTTTCTTATCCAAAAAAGACAAAAGCAAGAACTTCTCTTCCTCTGATCACGGAATTTACTGCCGATCATATGCTAGAGAAAAGTCCTGAAGTTTTATTTTTCAACATCCATCTTTACTTTTTAAATAAACACTTCCTATTTTATATGGCTACAAGTGGCAATCTGTTTTTCTATGTGTCAATTCTGTAGATTTCATCTGAATTTCACTTTTAAGAGCTTTTCAAAACCATGAATCAAATAAAGATATTAGTAATAGAAATGTGGTGAGACTACAGAAACTATTGACCATAATTTATTTACCTAAGATTGTGAATATTGATTTAGGTTGTAATTTTTTGATTCCTACGGATTAACTTAACAAAACCCATCATATTCTACTAACTAACGAACATCGGGATTACTATGTTATGATAAACAGATCTTGTCTCATCTTTATATGTGCAATTCCTTTTTTTTTTTTGATAATCTAGTTTTTTAAATTTCCTATTGTGCAGATAACTTTGAACAAGGTTTTGCTTGTGGGAACAAAATCCAAGACCTACATAGGAAAACCAGTAGTTACAAATGCTTCTGTTCATGCCGTTGTCGAGGAGCAGGTAATGTATATCTAATTGGTGATCATCTTTTCTTCATCAGAATCATAAAGAGGAAGAAGAGAAAAAAAAAAAGAAATAAAAAAAAAGTCAAGAACGATGCTTCTTTTTCTCGGGCTTTCTTGTTTTTGTCTCTTCCTTTGATCAATTTGTTTTTCTTATTCAGGGATTAGATGATAAAGTTATCGTTTTCAAGTACAAGAAAAAGAAAAACTACCGACGAAACATCGGACATCGTCAGGTATTTCTCAGTTTCGATTCTCTCTTCTCTCTTTCTCTACCCTTGTTGCACTACACAAGTTTGCAGCATGTTCTTGAGGTTTTCCTTTACAGTTTACATCCCCTCTTTCTGCTATCATTCAGTTTTTTTTCTTTTCAATAGCTTGTAAACTTCTGAACTGATTCACAAATCATATGAATGTTTTATGTGCTTGAGTTTAGAAAATTATTTGAATACACATTCCTCTTTGTAATTCCTGAATCTGTTTTACCTGAACGATGCAGCCGAATTCGCGAATTAGGATAACGGAAATAACTGGATATCAAGACTATCCAGCAGCTACACTCGAGTCGTAGAAACAAATTCTGATGAATTGATCAGCAGGTTTGAAGATCTTGTTCTTATCTCTTGCTCAAAATTCCCCCTTTTTGTATGTAAGCTCTTGTGAATCAATTGTTTCAATTGAGTGATTTCACTCCGATAATGAATCTCAGAAAATCATTGGTGACTCAACTGTCAAATTTTCGAAAAACTAATTGTTGCTTGAATGGAGAGTTTTACCAATTTTTCTCTTATTTTAATATTAAAGGGTATCTAATTGTTGGTTTATTTTTCTCAATTTTATTTTTTTCCATTATGTAAAGTGCACTGTAACTGTTCTCGAGTCTTCATCTATATTGTAAGATGCGTTCGTTTTTTTGTAGAAAAGAGTGGAGTCAAGTGATGATGTGTTAAAGGATTAGTGGTAGTTGAAAGAATTAACTACTCGGTTGGAAATTGGTGTCTACCGTGATTGGAATAGTTAATTTCTTGTTTGAGAATTGATATTAGTTGTTATTTGGTTAATTAACTACTCATATGAGAATTCGTGTGTGTAAGTTTGATGTGAAATTTAATGGAAGGTTTATTGTGGGGTTTGATTAGTGGTTAAGAAGAGTGGTTGTTTATCACCAAATACAAACAAGGTTGTTGAAGAGTGAGTGTTTATAACTCTTCTTCCACCAAAAACAAATATAAAAAGATCATCTATGAGCGGTACAAGGTTGTTTTTCCACGTGAGTATTCAAACATATTTATGGCCAATTTTTTTTTTTTTAGAAATTGGAAAGTTGAAGTTTCGTTTCCATATATTTAGGATACCAATAGTCCATCCCTAAGTTATTGCATAAGAATACATTGGTTTAAGCCTTTCTCATCGATCTCGATCCAGAGACATTGAGAGCATATCTCGAATTCCGTAGTCTATAGTTTCAATCAATTAGGTTGTCGGATGGACACCCTACTAAAAAAAAAAAAGAAGCTAACTTGCGAAAATGCCCATCATAATTGTTTTGAATGTCTCTAAATAATTATTTATAATTGTTTGCAAGTGATTGTCTTATGGTCGTCAAGCATTTTTATTATTTCCTTTGTTTGCCAACTACAATTTTTCAATACCAAAAAAAAAAAAAATAAAAAAAAAAAAAATAAATAAATAAATAAATATATATATATATATATATATATCTCTGATTGTATAAAAGCCTCATAACTTGTTAAAACTTTTGAAATACTTTTCTCGTATATTTATCTTTTCTTATAAAAGAATGAAAATGAAATTAACTTCATTTCTTATAAAAGTAACAAAAGAAGTAATAACTTTAGCCGTAAATTAAAATTTTCATCTCCAATTGAACTTTAAAAAAAAAATAGTAAAATAAAATAAAACTGATTTTCTTACCTTTTTTTTTCCCTTTTTTGGTTGTCAATCTATTAATCTTTTTCAGTTTAACAGTTATTGATCACACCATTAATTTTAAGATGATAATTACAATAATTAGTGACTAAATAAAATATCATAGAATTCAGAGACTGCCTTTTTAACCAATAAAACATTTAAATAAAAATCTCCACACAAAAAAAAAAAAAAAAAAAGAAGAAAAAGAAGAGAGAGAGAGAGAGAGAGAGAAGAAGACAATACATATATTACAATTTTGTATCATCTAAAATTTTTTTTTTGAAGGGAAACTAAGTTGAGATCTAAGTGTAATTCAAAGACAATAGAATTTTCCCAATAAGATAATTGGGATATGTAGAAATCTATATAATATTCAGTTTTTCAATATGTAACTTGTCTAAACTCTGTATGATGATAAATATAAATAACCTATATCATCAGTGTAATCAATGAGCTCCTAATGTGAAAAAAAAAAAAAAAAAAATCTTTTTGAAGCCTACAAACCACTGCAATATTCATATACTGAACGTATACTTCGAAACTATAATGCTTGATGGTAAACCGTCTGCATCCGAATTTGCACGGTATTGCCAAGGTTAGTATCATCCATGATCAATCAGAAAACTAGAAACCAAAATCAATCTGTACAAAACAAGAAAACAAGAGGGAGTTTGTATATAAGATGCGGAACTAAGCATTGAAGAAGAACATTAAAAATGTGACTCGGGAAGTCGAATAGAACTAAAACCAAAGAGAGAACATATACAAATGAATTTTGTATTTTGACTACAACTTTGTAGCATCAGGAAGCCACCTGAAAATTGATATCTTCAACATGACGGTCAACTGTTACGTGTTCGTAGAAATGAAGGTTAAGTTTACTTTCAAATGAGCGAACAAAATGCCAATAGTACTTCCACGACTGGCAATAAATCTTACAAATTGTAAAATAATCAATGTTATCTATAGATAATAACCTGAAACAGACCAGCTATAAGAACAACTCCATGTTGGCATTGGGACTCAAAGGTGTATTCCCCTTCTTGTTCTACAAGGAGGAAGAGTTTTGTGAAGGAGCCGGAGGAGTTGAGTGTTTTAAGTGGTTCTTTTGGTGTGTGGCAAGTGATTTCAATGTGGTGAATCAAGGCACGTGCCTTTCGGCGCCTTTCTCAAAGTCCTAAGGCGTCCTTGTTGGATTTTGTGTTTTCTGTTCTTTTTTTACTCTTTTACCTACAATTTGTGTGTTTTGTCTCCCTGTAAGTTTTGGTTGTGCATATATTTAAAGCTTTAAAGCGCCAGATGAGTTTTTTAAGGTATTAAAATATTTTGAATCTTATGTATATTATCTATATTATTCTTAATCAAAACTTTATTTCTTTCGATGAAAATGAAAGTTAATCGTTGAATTTTATGTATTTTTGTATAATTCTTAATAAAAACTTCATTTCCTTATATGAAAATGAAAGTTAGTGGTTGAATTTTATGTATTCTATATATTAAACTTCATTTATTCCTATGAAATGAAGGTTGATAGTTGAATCTTGTGTGTTTTATATATCATTCTTGGTAAAAAACTTAATCTCTTTTCAAGAAAGTGTTTTGATTGTGCATATATTCATATATATAGATTTTTATGTTTTTTTATATCATGCGCCTTAAGTAAAAAAGCCCGCGCCTTGTGCCTCAGGCTCTACAGGACCATTGCGTCTTAATGCGCTTTGGACTTTTTAAAACACTGGTTGGCACATAAGATGACATAAGTTTAAAAATGAGTTTAAGATGATAAGTTTAAGATGACCTGTTAGAGCAGCCAACCCTGCACACTGCTCAGGCAGAAATGACGGAGCCCAAGAAGTTGACCTTCATTCGTATACTCGCTTTCTCTTTAGAAGTGTAGGTAGAATGGAGATAAAACCAATAAAGAACAGCACAGACAAAGTTTTGAAATCGTATAAATCCTTGACCGATTTTAGATCCCCGAGTGCAAGTCCAGCCTGATAATCATAATGAGTCAACAGTTAGCTAATTAGCCAAATACATTCTCAAATACCTATCTGGTCCTATCTCATATGTTTTTAACCCACAATTAGAAGATAACCAAATAATGCATATCATCTTCAAGTTGCTGGTAAAAAATTGAGCAACCGGTCGTAAGGTTTCTACAAGCATTTGATGAAGAACCAAGACGAATTTAAATACGTAACCGAAGTCGGAAAATTCCAACCAAATATGGTGCTCGTAGAGGGAAGAGATGAGCAAAAACTGAGCTACCAAAACAATTCATGCATATCATCTTCAAGTTGCTTGTAAAAAATTGAGCGACCGATCATAAGGTTTTACAAGCACTTGATGAAGAACTAACCAAATATGGTGCTTGTAGAGGGAAAAGATGAGCAAAAACTAAAAATGTACATAATAAAATAAACATAACGCCGTTTCCTAAGGAAAAAATATTGAAACGAAAAGGTGAAACTTTGAAGTCTTCAATCAAGCAACCATCACATATAAGCCAATCCAAGATGTGGATAAGAGCCATGCCACCAAGTTATATTAAACAAGGTCAACAAAGACATCAGACAACAGTCATTTCTCTACTGCGTTCAAGGGAAACTCAAATTTCAAGTATTCTATTTTCTTATTTGTTACAAAAAAAAAAGGGGAAAACATCAAATTTCAAGTACTCTCCAACAATATTAACTTGGAAAGCAATCCATAAATCTACTTCGGTTTATCTTTTTTGAAAAAGAAACCTTTCATTGATGAATGAAATAGAGGATGAAACTTCAAGGGTATAAGCCTATTACAAGTAATCTTTCTAATTGGCAATGAAAAGTGATAAGTTGTGCACATCCATCTTAAGAAGATGTTTACACCAAAAATAAACATAAGTAAGAATTGATTCTAATAAATAATCAAAGGTATGTGATAAATCCTGAAAACTCTTATTACGCTCCAACCAAAGATTCCAAGCCAGAAAAACAATGAAAAAAACATAAAAAAGGCTACTTAGTGATGTAATGAAAGCAAGAAAAACAAATCACAACATCAACAATGATAGAAATTTACCCTGACTGTGATATATGATGCTGGAACAAGGCCAATTAAAGTTGCCAAGAAGAAAACATGAAATGGGATGTCAACAATTGGCGAAGCCAAGTTGATAAAAAGGTTCGGTAGTGTCGGAGTTATCCTTAGAAAAAGCATATAATTGAGCAGCTTTTCTCGATGCTTTGCAATCTGGATACTCAAAAGGCATGAGTTCAAAGAAAATTAGATGCGATAAGAGAGATCTCATACGATCGAATTCGAACAAAAATGACAGTAAACTAATACCTCTGCCTGAAACATTTTCAACTTTTCGGGCCACATCCAATAAACTAAAGGTCTTCCAATCAACTTTGACAGAAAAAAGCAAGAGGATGCACCAGCTGTTGCATTAAAGACAACTAACAAAAGCCCTCTGATAACACCAAATAGAGCTCCAGCAAGCAATGACATAAAAATTGTTCCAGGAATCATGAATGTTTGCATGAATATGTAGGTGGAGCAATAACCTAGAATGAATTGTGCTGGATGATTTTTGGCATAATTTGCAAAGAGATCCCTGTTATATAGTTAAACAAAGACTAATCAAGACACAACAAATGGAGCAGTAAGATGATAGAACCTGAATCTTCTTATAACAAACCATAATGAATACACGATAAATCAAGTAGTTCGAGGTACTTGGACCCTCCAAAATCTTGAGATCTCTCAAGTCTTAATTCACATACAATTCATTCCTCCCCTTTACTTCTCATAGCCCTCCTAGTTATAGCCATAATACTCTAACTAACTTACTAACCAATTGCCCATAAGCCCCTATATTACTCCTTAATACCCTAAGGTCCCAAACCTATCATAAGAATCCTAAAGCTATGGAACTAATTCAAAATGCTGACTGATAACAGTAATTTGTATAATCATCTGTACATAATTTTAACAATCCCCTCGAATCTTGAAAATTAGAAGAAAACTTGACAAGTGTTCATCAATATCCTTTAGGAGAAAATGACATTACATGTATTCAATTGAAGGATTTCAAACTTCGATACCATGTATAAACTACTGACAAAACCAACCCTTCAAGTAGATAGATTAATGTATGCATAATCTTTAAACCATACTTTTTACACATTCTTTTTTAGTTCAGCAACAACATTTAAGGGTGGAAGATTTGAACTTCGAGCCTCTTAGTCAAGGATACATACCAATTACCAGTTAGCGAAGCTCACTTTAGCAACCATACTTTACACACATTCAGCCTATCATATGTACTAACAAGTGAAAAATAGCAACAACAAACCTAATCAACAATTTCAAGACTTAGTACACATAATCAAAAGACCCCATCCTTCAATCCATTAAATAAAATCCCATTAAGTGTTCCTCATCCAAAGCATCCTCACTCCAACCTTAATCCCACCTTCATTATCCCCATAACAATTTCAAAACCAATTTCCATCAATGCTCAAAAGCAGCTTCATAACAACATCTCCACCCCCTCTCTGTTTCACACGCAACAAAAAACTTGCAAAAAGGAAAAAAAAAAAAAAGCTCATCAATCCATACTACCCCTTCCAATTTCACAATTCAGCACACATTTAACAAACCCCACATGAAATAAGGCAATAAAATGTCACACCAAACGAAAATGGGGAAGAACAGAATCATACATACTTGAGCACTCGAAGATCCGAGAGAGTTCTAGGGAGCTTAACGCTCTGATACTCAGCAGAAGGCATCGTCAAATACACACACACGAGGCCAGTGAAGCACATGAAGAATATGGCAACAGCCACAGCTAGCTCCCACTTCGTCAATGGAAACCTCTCAAATTTAGGCTTCTTAGCCGTCGGAGAGTCATCTTCATTCAGCTTTTCCTCATCCCTCACCGCCACATTCCACGATGGCGCCATTAACGGATCGAACTAAAGATTTCCCCCAAAATTTCACACGATTAGATAACAAAAAAAAAAAGGGTTCCCCGAAGAAAGTAGGTAAAGGACACTGATACGGCGTTTGCGGGTTATGAAACGTCAAATTGTGGTCAACAGCATCATCCGTAAGAGAAATAATGAAGACAGATCTGGGATTCGGTTCTGTTGTTGAGAATTCGAGAGAATAGAACAGAAAATTATGGGAAATGGAGAAATGGGGTAGTCTGAGAAACGACGAAAAGAGAGGAACTATGAGAAATTTGAGGGTAATTTCATGAAGAAGAGTTTCAGCTGGGAAGAAGCTTTGTGATCGATGAATCAATGGCTTTGAGCAACCTTCTGATCTCGGAGACTGATTGAAGAAGACGGTTGAACGTATCCTTGGAGCATCTTCCTCTTCCCCCTATATATTTATTCATTGATTAAACTATTTGATTAAAAAGACTTTAATCGGTGAAATTTATAATCTAGTTTTTGAAAATTTATAATTTAATTTTTAAAATTTGATAAAATCCTAAAAATAATTTTCGTAATTGTTTCGAATAAAATACGTAGAAATAGATTATTTACGTGTTTAAAGACGAAAGTGTGAGATAAATAATTGATTGGATATAAAACACATCATTCATACATTAAAAGTTACGCGTTTATGTACATAATTCGCCTACGATTTATGAATAACACAGACTATTTTTTATGTTTTATAAAATCACAAAAATATTTTTTTTTTATATCATAGGACTAAATTTTTATATTTCTCCAAATTATAGGACTAAATTTTATATTTTTATAAATTATAGGGACTAAATTCTATATTTCTTCTATCATAGGAATTAAAAATTAGATTTTCAAATTATAGAGACTAAATTCTTACTCTTTTGAAATCATATGGTCCAAATTTATGATTTGACCCTTTTTTTATGGTTTTTCTTTATCTAGAAACAAATTTTGAATTCTTCAAAAAAAAAAAATATATATGTATTTGATAATGAATAATACTTGAGCTAAGTACCCAATGATGCTTGCTCCATTATACATGTGGTTTAAAAAATATGTCACATAGTTTTTTTTTTTTTTTTTGTTATAGTTTTTTTTTTCTTTTAATTATTTTTAAATAATCAATTAATTTTGCTATTTTGTTTGCAAATACCCAAAGGTGTTTACTACATTATACATGTGATTTAGGAAGTATGTTTTAAGGACTGACAAGCAAGTACCCAAGTATTACTCTTTCAAATAATAATCCATTTCCCTACTTTGACATGAAGTTTGTGCGAAAGTTAAACAAAATCATTAGGTGAGATATGGTTGTAATCTATTGAGACGATCTTTCTACCACATGGTTTGTCTTGAAAAACAAAAGGTAATTCAATGTGTGTTTGCTTTGCCGGATGAGGCAAAGAGGGTGGTGCGGTTAGCATCGGTTAGCCTTGTGGCTAAGTAGTAGGCTCGATAATCCTAATACGCCTATGCTCGGCTAAGGTGTATGCAAAGTAGACAAGCTTAGGCGATGGCGCATTTGGCTATGGAAGTGGCTGTAATTCGCATTTGTTCAAAAGATGACTAAGTGAATATCTCTAGGTACACAGGTTTGGACGGTAAATATCAAAGTCAAGAGAGTGGTCAAGCATGAGTAATATTATAGCAGTTGACTAAATATAGGTGGTAAGATCATAGGATAGATTCATGTGTGACATGTAGGTTAGCGAGATCATTCCTCACTCGTTTGAATAGGTTGAAATTGCAGTTGGCTCTAAATGGTAAGAGCATAGGGTGGTATGAATTTCTTCCCAGAAGTTGTTATTCAAAGACTTTTATTATTATTATACATGAAAAATTCTCTTTTATTTTTATAGATTGAACTAACATTTTTTTTTTCTTCATTTTGGTGTCCCAAATTAATTTTAAATGTCAAATAATAATCTATGTATTTTTTTTTAGGGAAATTACTCAACATAACAACTTTTCATTCATCTATTTTAATTATAGTATTAAAAAAAAAATCTACCCAACATTTGATTGAGTTATCAGAAATATTTATGATTTTTTTTTTTGAATTTTTTTTGTTATAGAAAAAAAACAAAAAAAGAAAAATCATCGTTCCTCCATTATCCGAAACCCATTTAAATTAAGACATTTTTTAGCATAAAATTTCCCGTAAAAAAAAAAAAAAAAAAAAAAAAAAAACTCTTTAAATGAAGTTAAAATTTTATTTAACTTACATCCTCCAGTCTTTCTCTTTGATTAGATGTGAACTTTTGAAAGGTTTTAAATTATTAAAATATTTTTGTTACTATTATTTTTTTAATTATTAAATTATTAAAATCTCTTTGTATATGAGAGGTTTGGATTAAGATTTTTAAGAGTATTTAAAATTAATATCTAGAACGATAATTTATTTTGAATATTTAGAAGTAATGATTTTGCATTTAAAAATTCGTTTGGAAGTAGATTTTAATAATATTTAAAATTAGTATTTATAATAAAAATTTAGAAGTAATGATTAGTAATGATTTTGCAGTCAAAAACCTTGTTTAGAAGTAGATTTTAAGAGTATTTGAAATTAATATTCAAAAATGAAATTTATTTTGAATACTTAAAAGGGAATTTAACATGGATATTCAAGTAGGAGATAAATATTACATTTTCATCCCAAATTGGTTTTAATTGCAAAGAT
>JBBMEG010000001.1:4880648-4901081 GCA_037832605.1 Cyclanthera cordifolia | reverse complement strand
TAAATTCTTGTGTTTTCTTTTATTGTTTTTCCTTTTAATTTCTCAATTATTTTCTGCTTATTCCTGCGGTAATTAGGAAAGGGTTTTCCCCAACAATCACCTAGCTACTCTCCAATCTTTACATAACCTTGTTGTATCTTCTCATGAATAAACTTCTATATTTTTTTATTCTTTCATGAAATACTTGATTTGAGGCAATATGTATAGTTGTTTTGATTATCACAGAATAACTTTGCATGCACAATGATATTCACTCCAATTTCATCTAATAGTTGGATTAGCCATACAATTCCGCACGTTGCTTGAGCCATGACTCTACACTTTGACTTACACTAGGACATGAGACTATATTTTGTTTCTTACTCTTCCATTACACCAGACTACATCCCACAAAGACATAATATCTCGAAGTTGACCTTCTATCTTCTTTATAACTTGCCCTGTCAACATCTGAAATACAATCGATATTGATCATAAGTCCATGGTCTTCTCACAATATTCCTTTACCAGGTGCGAATCTCAAAAAACTCGTAAGTTGTTCCACAAATGTCCAATGATCCACTATATTAGTTAACATTAATTGACTCACTACACTCACTAAGTATGATATATGTGGTTGCGTGATAGTTAAGTAATTAAAACTTTCGATCATTCTCCTGCAAATTCTGTACCATTGGAGTACTGCACAGTCTCACACTCAACCTTCTTACTTCAAACAACAAATGTAGAACATACTTTTGTTGAGACAAGAAGACTCATTTCTTGCTCCTCATAACTTCAATTCTTAATAAGTATTTAAGAGTTCTCAGATCCTTAGTACAAAATGACTATGAAGAAATGATTACAAGGAAGCCATACTTGAAACATCATTGCAGTAATTACAATATCATTAGCATATACCATTAGAAAACACGACGCACTATTCAAAATGTTGATAAAACACATTAATCATACGAACTATTTTCCACTCCAAAGTCACTTAGCGCCTAACTAAACTTGCCAAACCATGCCTATATATATATATATGTTTCAAACCCTACAATTATTTTTGAAGTATGTACACCTTGACATTCTATCGATTAGCAACAAACAGGTGGTTGCTTCATACAAATCTTCTTCTCAAGGTCACCGTGCATAAATGCATTATTGATATCAAGCTGATATAATGACCAATAGTTTGAAACAACCACAAATGAACAATCAAATCGATGTCATCTTCGCCTTCGAAGATAAAGTATCACTATAATCAATCCCATATCTTTGGGAACTAAGCATGCTCATAGACGTGCTACAGATCCATCATAATTCATTTGACATCATACACCCACGTACACCCAATCACTTGTTCATTTCAAAACTCCAACACAAACGAACCATTGTTTGCAGTTGATCTACAAAAATTCACATCCAAACCAGGTGCAACTCTTACACAAAAATTTACATTCGAACAAGTTACTAGCAGGAATCACTCTACGCAAATTCACATAAAAACTAATTTTTAGTATAATCATTACTTCTAATTATTCTTTCCATTCTGATCACTCTAACTAAAATTAATTACTCATACAAATACTCAACCAAACATCATGAGAGTGTTTGTTCCAAAGTTTTACGAGCAATTATAAAGCGAACTATTATAATCGCTCGAACTATTATTATAATTTATTCATCAAAACTATTCAGAGTAATCTCTCAAACTTACTAATCCTCCCATGGATGATTTAACAGTATTTTAACGATTGTTTTTTTTTTCTTCTTTTTATTGAATTATGAATTTAAATATATTGAATCTGCAAAACGATTAATAAATAAATAAAAATATAACTACGTGGCCTGCCACACGGATTCAACGTTATGATTGGAAGAGAAAGGAAGGGGAGCGGCTGTTGTACGAAAAACGTGTAGCAATTTCTCAATACAGAAATCCTCCTCCTCAAGGAGCAGCTGCTTTGTTCACACTGTTCTTCTTCAAATTTCGCCTGCAAATTTTGGATTTAGATGAAAATCTGCAGCAATCCATGACCACTTATGAGCCTTCCATCTCCTCCAATGATAACCTGAAAGGTTTCCTTCTTGCTATGTTGTCCAGCGCCTTCATTGGCTCCAGCTTCATCATCAAGAAATTGGGTCTTCGACGGGCTGGCGCTTCGGGCTCTCGAGCGAGTGAGTCTTTTTTTCTCCAATTTATTCTTCTATTTTAACACGTACTTTTAATTTTTGGGTGTTTTTTTGATCTGGGGTTCTTTCAATTTTGTCTTGATTGTAGTTCTGGTGTAGATGGGGTTTATTATTATGCTTGGTTTGGTAGATTTTCGTTGATTTCAAGGAACTTGTTTTTGGGATTTTGTCATTCCAATGATTAGATTAGATTTGTTTTGTTTTTGTTGTGAATGGTTATGATTGATGGTTGTAGATTGTTGTTTCTCATTATTGTTAGTAATTGGAAGGATGCACTGTTCATGTTCTGCTTTGGGTTTATGCTGATGGATTTTTTCTGGTTGACGAATTTTAGGTTCTGGTGGATATGGTTATCTGTTAGAGCCACTTTGGTGGATCGGCATGATTACCAGTGAGTTTCTAATTTCAACTGTGTGCACTTGCAGTTTGTTTTTCTTGATTTATTTTGTTTTTTGGGATCATGGGATTCATGATTCACTCGCAAATCTCTAAAGGGGGACTCACCTGAGGTTAAATTTGATAAGGGTTTAACTTGCTACGTTCTTAAAGTCAAACCCCAACTCTTTCTGGGTAAGAAAGTTAACTTTGGTTGAGAAAAATGAAAGAATGTACAAGGGTATACTAAAAACGAATGCTCACATTGACGGGTTAAATTTAACGAACTCCCAAAGCTTATTCCCAAATCTCTTAGATCCTCTAAGATCCTATTCTTTGTCTCCACCCAACTTTATAGAGTATCTCCAAAGGCCTAAC
Source organism: Cyclanthera cordifolia (assembly GCA_037832605.1). Taxonomy (NCBI): domain Eukaryota; kingdom Viridiplantae; phylum Streptophyta; class Magnoliopsida; order Cucurbitales; family Cucurbitaceae; genus Cyclanthera; species Cyclanthera cordifolia. Next base: position 4,898,150 of record JBBMEG010000001.1, on the reverse strand, counting down.
ACTTCAAGTCTTTTCAGAGCATCTTTGGGTCTTACATATATATTTTAAGCTACACAAGTTGGTTGAGGTTGACTGCTTTGATATGTGTACGGTTTTCAGTGATTGTTGGGGAATTTTCCAATTTTGTGGCTTATGTTTATGCTCCTGCCATCCTCGTGACACCACTCGGAGCAATAAGTATAATTGTCAGGTAAATCCTTACTTAAACAAGCATCTATTCAATATTGATTTAGGATTTAATTTCTGGCTTTTTAATGTCTTCGATGTCAAGGACTTAATTAAATGATTTTTCTTATGTTCATTGTCCTGGCAGTGCTGTACTTGCACATTTTTTCTTGAATGAAAGATTGCAGAAAATGGGCGTATTGGGGTGTGTTTTATGTGTTGTAGGGTCTACAATGATTGTGCTCCATGCACCGGGTGAACGTACTCCGAGTTCAGTGGATGAGATATGGGAACTAGCTATTCAACCAAGTAAACTGTTGAACATAATCCTGATCTGTGTTGTGTCTTACTGCATGAAGCTTCATTTTAATTAACTTGATGCGTTTGGTTCAGCTTTCCTTCTCTATACGGCCTCGGTAATAGCTATTGTGTTGTTCTTGGTGTTGTATTGCGAACCTCGCTATGGACAAACGAACATACTCATTTATATCGGGATATGCTCCATAATTGGATCTTTGACGGTCAGTCCTCATTAACCTTTAGACTGTCAAATCTGTCTCATGATTACTGATTGAGAAATTTGCTCCATGATTACTCTGTTCTATTCAGTTTTATGAAACTTGTAATACTATTATTCTCTTCATTTATACTTGAAGGAGTTCTGTCTTAGAGATCAACTTTTTGCGCTGGTTTTCAGGTAATGAGCATCAAAGCTATTGGCATTGCAATAAAACTCACAATGGAAGGTTGGAGTCAGGTTGCTCACTTCCAAACATGGGTCTTTGTAATGGTTGCAATCTCGTGCATAGTTATTCAATTGAATTATTTAAACAAGGTAATAAGTACTTCCATTTTGTGAAATATTTTAGGAATAGCTATGGCATTCATGAATTGTTAAATAAAGAGTTTTTTTTTTTTCACTTGGTAATTGTTTGGGGTTTAGGGGATAAGAATAGCTATGGCTTCTTTTCAGCTCTCTCCTATGGCGAATTTATAGTTTTGTTATGACTTTTATTATTATTATTACTTTTTCATGGCATGCCTATAGTTCGAGCGCTTATTTGTAACTTTCAATCTCTTTTGATCCCTAATTGGTCTTTCTAGTCCTCTGAATACCAAAATGTTATATTGCTTGATCTTATCCAACCTTATACGGTATATATCACTTGTATATGCATTAGGTGCATATATTTTATTGGCAGTTCTTACCTATTTTCTTTGTTCAGCCGACAATGGCCAGACCAATACTTCAGGCAATCATGTGATTTTCACATGATCATTTTAGCCAATTGTTCACGTATATCCTTCATCACTTTGACAGAACTATCTAATATCTTAAGAGCACATGTCTATTGACCCAGCACATGCTTGAGCTTGAGTGTTTTGACTCGGGTTAAGAAGCTCGACCCTATCAACTATGGGTATGTCAGGTGTCACGGTCGCTCTCTTCGACTCGTGCGGCGCCATGATCTCTCACTCGTCATGGCTAGCCTTAGAGAGGAACTCAAGCCCCAAACTCGGATTGCCCATACTTTGTGCCTCCTCGGGTCGTTAAGCGAGGTTCTCAAGGCCTCGACTAGGCTTCATCGAATATGCAACGGAATTATCTTGGTCATGCTTATATGCTCGCACACGCATCCATTCGGCCCACAGGAATCCAGTGTGAGATGGCGGGTCGCCTCTCAATATATGTGACAACCGTCCTATGGGCAAGGGCGCAATGTCGGCACGCCCGTGCCGCCCGACACTCTCCCCGGATTTCCATTCCTGAAGGAAGCCGCCCAAGACACTCGTCTTGCATGTGCTCGCCCACACCACGACACACGCATGTGCCATGGGATAGCTCACTTAGGCCACATGGCCCAGGGGAGGAATCATACACCAGCGTGGAGCATCCGTCAAGTGTCCGATTGACACCAAACTTGGCGAGCTTACATCTTAGCTTCATACGGACTTAACTCCATAGCCGCTCGTCAAAACTCCATCTCGAGTCTTGATATCGTCGGGATGGCTTGGGGCCCAATCGTGCCCCCACTAAGCCTTGACACTGACACCTTGACACCATCGTGGCTTTGCTTCGTGATGCATCCAGCTGACACTATTGAACACTCTTCTTGGTGTGATGGATGATGTATCGTTCTCCTCGGTCACATCATGGCTTGTCAGGACGTGGGTCGTCAGAGCATATTCTATGACTCTGACACCAGGCACGTCCTTTGAAATTGCCAATTTTGCTAGTTTAATCTATTGTTTTTGGAGTCATTTTGCATTCAATTGGCTCAGAAGAAAGCTTGTTGCATTACGATGGAGGAGATAATTTTATATCCACCCTTCTATGATACAGATCATGTTTTTTTTTTTTTTTTGAGATAAGAAACAATTTCATTAAAGTATGAAATCAATGAGAGCCCATTGAGCATATAAAAAAATCACCCCAATTAGTGAGGAGGGTAGAGAAGCAATAACCATAGAAAAGAGGGGATCCCTTTAGCCAAGATACCACCATTAAATCATAAGTAATAGATTCAAGGAAAATAGCAGAGGGAAAGCTTTATCCATGATTTTGCTATTTTTTTCTCGCCGTAATCCCCAAAGAAAGCTCTACCGAAGCATACATGGTCCTGGTCCTCTAAGAAAGCTCTAATGAAGCATTCCAATTGTGGTCATATACTTTCTGCTTTTTAAGCGAATTGCTTGAGAGAAAATAGGAGAAATTTTAATCATATTAAAAAAATTTGGGAGTGGTTTGACTTTGATCTTTCATCAGGCTTAATACACTTTCTTTCAAGGAATTTTGTGTCTGTGCCAAATTTTTCTTTTGAATTCGAGAACTCTTTTTTATTTTTATTATTTATTTATTTTTAAAAATATTGTTAGTTAAATGTTGGTGACTTTATTGTGATGTTTTTTATTTTTATTATAGATTCATTGCTTTTATTATTGTTTATTGGGTATGACTTGCCATTTTCATGTCTAAGGTTGTCACTTTAAAAGTTATTTTGAGAAATCTAAAAACCCTCAGACATTGATTTTGAAAAACCATCTATAGTGATTTGGAGAAACTCTCGATTAGCATCCTCCTAAAAGTGCTTAGAGAAGAGTGTTTCACCCATAAACAACCCTCCCAAAAATCCTACTTATTACTCCATTATAGTATAGTTTACTCGGCTGGGGGAGAGGCTTGTGTAATCGTCGTCTGAGGGAGAGATATTGCGAATTCGTCCAAGGGGGAGCCTGGGAGGATGTGTTGATACAGGTGAGTAGCGTTGGTGGGGGTAACCCCTTCCTCTTCTCGGTGTTAGGAGGAAAAATCGAGTAGTTCCTTAGGATTTTTTCAAAGAAGTGTTAAAAAAGATCGTGTTTTTGTTCTCTGCCTCCACCAATTGCATTTAGAAAATTTTTCTTTGGTTACTCTTAGAGTCTCAAACATGTAAAATAATTTAAGGAACTTATTGAAATGTTTTGGTGTAAAATTTTCGTTTTTCCAGCGTGGAACAAAATTTAACCATGTAAATTGATGTTCCAGGCTTTGGACACATTCGATACTGCAGTTGTCTCGCCAATTCATTATGCAATGTTCACGTCTTTCACTATCTTCGCCAGTGTCATAATGTTCAAGGTATTTTTTTTTTTCTAGAATTTAAACAATTTTTTTGGGTCTTTCAGAGAGATTGATTTAGATGACTGTCGTACAATTAGGATTGGTCTGGTCAAAGTGCTAGTAGCATTGCATCGGAACTCTGTGGATTTGTAACCATACTTTCTGGAACTATGGTCTTGCATGATACAAAATCACCCAATCCTGATTCTGTTTCAGGTACTTTATCTAACTGGTAGCCTTTAAAACCGGCAGAGTTCAGAGTTGAAGATAATTGATTCTGTTATTTATGACAAATTTGGTTTTACATCGATTGTTTTTTTGTCTAAATGATACACAAACACATGCTACAAAATCGAAACAACTATTAAAAAGAAACAGTAAGAGCGTGACAAAACTAAATGATTTACGTGGTTCACTTACGGTTTGTTAGCTATGTCCACGGTGTGTTAGCTATGTTCATAGACAGAGGAGAAAACTCCTTTACTAGATGAAGAGAATTCTAATCAAATGAGACTAGAGTTTTAAGAGAGTTGGCCTGAATTTGTCTAGGTGGATCGACTATTCGAAGAGAGGCTCAATCTTTATTTGAGGGGAGAATTAAATTTTCAGATGCCGAACACAAAAGAAGATGAGCCCATAGAAAGGTTCAATGGAACTTTGTTTAAGTAGAGGATTGTTGGGATGCAAACAAATTTGTCCACATTGGTTAGATGAGGGGAGATCATGAGTATATAAGTGATGACAACTCAATTAGTATGAGATATTTTAGGTGAAACAATAAACAAAGTCGTGAGGGTGTATGCCTAAAGTGGACAATATCACACCGAGATCTAGGTAGGGTAATTATCCTCATTAATATTGTGCACTCTCATAAAGTTCTATTATAAAATATGACATAATATAAATAAAAGTTCATTACGAGAACACAAGCAAAATTACATATTTCGTAGAGGTTTTAGGGGCATTGCCCCTGAGCTCCCATTGAGCGCTTCGCTCCTAGATCGGGCAGCGAGACCCAAACTAAGGAATCGTGGGGTATGATAGTTCAAGACATCTTTGAACAATACATCATTGTATCGAAAGTTTAATTCTAGCAAATTCAACGAATTTAGGTAGAACACTTGTTAAGCTCAACAAATATGTTTGAACATTTGTTAAGTTTGAATACGTATCAGACACTTATTTGGGTGTCGATCACTTATTAAAACACAATAGACAATGCCTTCTTGCTGACTTAAGTTTAATAGGTTTCTGGTCACTTGATTAATTGGTCATATTATATATACCTTTAAAAATGGCTAAGATTGCGCAGAGTAATGTTTTTTTTTTTTTTTGCTTAAAAGACACTAACATTACCTTATTGTAGGCCTAAGTTATGTTTATCCCTAAACTTTTATGTTTATTTCATTTTGGTATTTGAACTTTCAAAATGATCAGTTCGCCTTTAAACTTGCATAAGAAACCTTGCCATCAATTTTTGAAATGGACTATTTACTGAAACTAATCTACACACATCTTTTTATTAATTTACTTCATCAATAAATGTCTACATGAAGTGAGCTTTCAAATGGCCTAAGATTTTTGTTTGGTATGGTTGATAAAACAATTAATGATAAATATGTAATTTTTGTTTTGTTTTGCTTTCTTAATTAGTTTTTGCAAAAGTTGGATTATATTGGTTGATATAATTAAATTTACTCTAATTAAAAAAAAAAAAAAGAGATTTACTCCAACCTATCCATTTGAAATTTTTTTGGTTGATTGAGGATTTAACTTGATTTAACAAGGTATTAGAGCATGTCTCTTGTTCAAACATTATTTTAAGTCCACCTCTTCAATTAATACTGATTCTACTTATTGGGCATTTTCAAATTTCAAGCTCACATGAATGGGCTATGAAGGTTTTATCGACTTAAACTTTTTAGTTTATTGGTAACTTAACATAATCAACCTATTAAAGTATGTTTTTTATTTTTTAAAGTTTGACTAAAATAAAGACTAGGGATTTCCCACTATTGAAAAGAGAGATAAAATCAACTTTAAACAGAGGCTCATGAACAATTGTTTTGTTTTTTTTGAGAATAAACAATTGTTGTTTTATTTTCACAATAGTTCTAATATTTTCTATTTTTATGCCTGTCTTCTTAGCTTTTATTTTTGGTGTGGGGATAAAACCGCATGGGCAACTAAGAGATGTTTAGTTATGTAAATTTCATATTATGCTATGCAAAAACCAACATGACTTTCTCTCTGTGGGTTTTGATACAGAAATGTACATGCCTGTGTCTCCACAAGTGTCGTGGTATTTCCATACGAACAGCGATACGTGGAGACCGAAATCTGAAGAAATACTACTGCCAGACTTTGATGCAATCCTCAAACAAGACCATTTCACATGAGATAAAAGGTATTGTTTTTATGCAACCAAATTTTTGCATATCCTTAGTTTTCTTGCATTATTAACGAGTTATTAGGTAGAGCGGTTGCGCGGGGTTCTCTTTTCTTTCTCCGCTCGGCCTCTCGAGATCAAACATTGAACAACAGGTGGGGCTTGTGTGACATAGTATGTTCTTTGTAACAATTCATTTTGTTCCTAAATAGGTAACGCAGCTTCTTCCCTTACTTTTCTTCTAGGCCTCACACCTCTCATAACATTATTTTGTAAAGTAGATCAAAGATTTGTGGATGGAAAATGTAATCTGCTTGTGTATTTTTTGTTTTTAGCTTGATTTAGATTGCATTTAAACATTTTTTAAAATATAAATCTGTTCTTACAAGTTATATTTTTATAAAAAATGTTTTTATACAAAATTTGTTTGGTTTACCATACACTCACTCTGCTTTTATTAATGTCAAGTAACTATTAAATGATGAGTATCAAACAATTTCTGAACTAAGTAATTGAAATTTGTGTTTACACACTATTATGTATAACTAACTACCTCTGAAATCTTTGTGTGGTCGAATGTTGTCGATGGAGTGGTCGCCAGAGTGGTCACTGAGGCGGTCTTCGACAATGGTTCCGTATTTCGGGGGTGGTTGGGTTGTTAACAATGGTTGTCGAGTAGTCAAGTCGCCAGGGTGATCTAAGTTGTCATCGAGGTGGTAATTTGTTAGTTGGTCAAGTTACCGGAGTTTCCGTGAGTTGTTGGTTGGTTGGTTGGATAGTAGAGGTGGTTGGGTTTTCGGGGTGATCGATCGGATGGGTCACCGGGTGAGGTTGTTGGAGGGATCACTAGGCTGGTGATTAGGTTATCACCCTTGGTAAGTATGTTAGTGTAAGAGTATTTGACCATTTTCATACATCGTGAGATTTTGTCCAAAACTTAGTTTCGAAGTGTTTTTCTCGCAATGACTTCTCAAATTCGTTTGTACTGTTTGTATAAAACCACAAATTTTACAAAAAACAATTCATTTTTTAGGAAAGTTACTTTCTTTAGTTGGTAGTTTGAAGCTTAGTCTCAGTTTGATTCTTATGTTTTATAAGTATACACTTTTACATATGATATTTCTATAATGTTCAATTTTAATCTAGGTGTATTTTTTTAGTTTTCTCTTAAAAATTAAATTCATGTCAAGATTGAAACGGTTACGTTATCTCTATTGAAATTCAAAACTAGTATAGCATCATTTTAGTCAATATTCAGTTAGTTTTTTTTTTTTTTTTTTTTTTTTTTTAACAACTAGCATCCATTGGCTCAAAACGACGAAGTCATTACAATCTTCACAGTCGAAGCAATATGAGGGGAGGTAGCTCCTCCAAAAAATAGAAAACTCCTCTCAATGAGGTAAGGCGGTTTCACACTAAATACAATAATTAACAAAACAGTATGTTGAACTCTATAAGATTTCTTGAGTCGGTCAAAATAGAATCAATCGCAAGCATCAGACTCGATAAGGTCAACATTCCGTTATGTAATATTTTTGTAACTTCGTTAATTAAGATTGAGCATGATTAAAATTAGGAGTGATTTCGATTAGATTTTCGTTTGGTTTGATTTTTGTTTGATTTTAGGTTTTAGCATTATTTCAAAAAAAAAAAAAAAAACGAACCCATTTTTCCTTTTCATCATAACTGAAAATAACAAAATTATAAACTCTGAAGCTGTGTTTGGTATCCAGGTTATAGTTGGGTGGTTTGGACTTCAGCAAAACAAACATTGTATTGGTTTTTGAATCCAAACCACCCCCAATTCAAGTTTTTGAGTACAAATTCGACGTCGGATTTGCTAATTGTAGGTCCCACAACTAGTGATCATTTTTTTTTAGACACTTAGGGCGTGTTTGGTGGAGAGATTATAGTTAAGTTAGTCGGTGTTAAGTTAAGCTGAGTATTAAGATAAGCTGAGGATTAAGTTAACACTTGTTTGGTGGACACGTTAAGTTAAGCTGGATTAAGTTAAGCTGATTGTTGTTTGGTAGAAGGATTAAGTTAGTTAAGTTAAACTGTGTTTGGTATGCAAGTTAAGTTAAACTGAGTTTTTATTTTTCATTTTTCATACAATTTTTTAAACGATTCACCCTATTATTTGTACCTTTATTCTTCAAATTTTCATGGACATTTCATAAATGACAAAATGACTTTCATTTGAATTAGTAACATCATAATTTTGACAATAATAAATAAAATTTCATAACAAAATAACATATCCTTATACAAGCTAGGTTAGAAGGTAGATAAGAAAAAAAAAAAAAAAAATTTGTTTGGATGTTATCAATTATTTTGAACACAAATTTCAAATTTGTAAATAATTATTAACAAATTCACTTCCCATCAAACTTGTGATATTTTTATATGGTTTAAAAAGAATTGTAGTATTAATATTATAATGTATTTAACATAGTTATTTGTTTGTATTTCATTTAAGAATACACATATTTTTAAAAATTCGATTAAAAATTAAAAGTAAATAAAACAATATTTCAAATAATTAACTCTGTATCAAATTGAACATATTCTCACAACTTAACCAATCTTATTATTTAAGATTAGTTTGTTGAGATATGATAAGTTATTTTGATAACTATTGGCCAGTTAAATTAATCACATCAAACATCTAAGAATATCAGTGATCATGAATTCAATTTAAACTTCTACTTATCATTTAATTTTAAAAACCCAAATCTACCTTTACATTCCCTTAACCGATCTCCCACCCTATTTTTCAACTTTATCGCACAAAATTAACGTCCATGAGAAAAACTTTTTTCCAAAATCCTAACCCTTCCATCCTCCTAAAATCAAAGAAACATAACCCAATAAAGTTGCTCTGTAAAATTTTGAGGGCTTCCATTGATGACTATGAAGTTGAGGAAGAAGTCAGGAAAATCGTTCAGATACTAATTTCACTCATAAAATCTTACTTCAAAAAAAAAAAAACAATACGTTCGAAAGGGTAAAAGATAACTTAGATTTCCTAAACTTGTGACAAGAGGCAAGAAGGAGAGATGAAGAAGAAAACTCAAAAAGTTTACATGGAAAGGAGAAAATCGCTCCAACTTAGAACAGTAACTACTGTTCAAATCCGAGTTTATTAAAATCGATGAGATGGCATTTTTATTAATTCATCGAACAAACGGGTATATTATCTAGATTAAGTTAATTCGAATTTATCTAACCTGTCGAACATGCCATTATTGTTCATGTGGCAAAATATTTGTCTCACATTTATTTAATTTTCCAATAAAATTAATATCAGACAGTAAAACTAAATGAATGTGTCGTTAATATTTCATCACATGGGCAATAAGCATACACACCGTGTACAATCATAGGTAGGTAAGCCATAAAATTTTAAGTATTAGTCTTCAACTTAAAAAAAAAAAAAAAAAAAAAAATCTAAGATCAAGATAAAACAAATTTCATGGTTCAAGAATTAAAATTGGATTTCGAAAGTTTTAAGACCAAAATAGAATAAATATAATAGTCTAATGAACAAATTATATTTTAAATTTAAAAAAAATTCTTTTTCATTCTTCTCTTCCTACATGGTGCTAATATCCAATATTATCAGGTTAAAATACTACTTTGTTCACCTTTGTTCTATTTCACTCTATACCTTCAAAATTCAATTTTAACATAAACTTTCAAGTTCATCATTATTATTATTATTATCAAAAAAGTTGGTTCTATTTTAGTCTAAAAAATTTTATTTTACTTTTAAAAAAATTGGTTCCACATGTTTATAATTTTAAAGAAAAATTAACCAAAAAAAATTCAAATAAAGATCAAATTTAAGTTCTTTTGAAAGTTTAGATACTAAAATTGAAATATTGAAAGTTCAAGGACTAATTAGTATTATATTAATTATAAATTTAATATTACTATGAATAATAGTAACGTAACGTTTGAGTTTGTGAGAGGTAAATGAATGAACCGAGTTCACATTTGAATAAGATGCATCCTTGAGATAAAAGACTTAAAAGAATTGATTTGTACTACCTATACCAACAACGTGCACCCTCCTTTTTGGTAGCTTAATTCAATGAACTTCACAGGTCATCACTCTTAGAAGCATTTAAATGATGGTAGTTAACATCGCCAGATCGCAGAGAATAACGTCGCCAGATCGCAGAGAATGTAGAAAAATACAAGTGATCATACGAGTAAAATTCGAATTCCAAGACCTCTTCCAATACATCGAACCAAACACCATTTTAGATTTGGAAGTAAAAATTCAGTAAACCAAACACAAGGATAATCAAGGATACGAAACCAGCAAACCAAACGTCCTCTCAACAATCCCTCAACTGATATTATGTGGAAGATATGGTGCATAATCAAACATTATTATGACAACAATCCACAGCATATATAATTTCAAAGAAACTCAATTTATATATCTATTGAGTAATTGGACAAAGCATAAGCAGATGTTTGAATATCACTAACACAAATGGAGTTGATATTAATATCTTAGTAATTTATAAAAACCATGAGAGATTCATATTTATTAGCATGATCAAGTTTTCTACCTAATGGATTGGTTCAGTTTTTATTCATTTTTTTTAAGTAAAAATCTAATCGAACCAATAATTTTTGGTTTTTTTCAAAATACAAACCGATACTTTGAACTTTAGGTTAAAAAACAAACAGATACTTTAAACTTTCATGTTTGTTTTGTTTTGGTTCATAGGCTTTCAAATTTGAGTGTGCTCTATCGTAATTTTCATTTTGGAATTTCAGCGAAATATTCTTGTCGTCATCGCTCGTGGATATAGGTTTCGTCCGAACCACGTAAAATCTTTGTGTTATTAATTAATCTTTTCTCTTTACTTCATCTATTTATATTTGCTATTGCTATAATGAAATCTAGTTTATTCCACTGTATCAATATCAAGTAGTATATGTTTGATGTAGTTGATTTTTGGTAATAAGTGGTATCGAAGCAAGTTTATTACCTTGGAAAAAACGTGAAGCAACAAAATGGGAGTCTTGAAATCACCACCATAAAGGGTAGCAAAAATTTCTAAAAAAGGGAAAAAAACCCATGAAAATTGAACAATCAAGCATCCATCCCTCAATGCTGTCTCGAATCTTGCCTCAATTTGAATATATAGTTTGACTATATATAGTTCGACTTTATAATGACGCTAAAGACAACAAAAACTCAAATATAAATATCTCTAGCAAAAGTATAAAGAAAAAAAATCATATGGATACTTAATTACTAGCACAACTATAAAAACATAACAACTTTAGATATCTCTTTATAAATATACATATATAAACAACATTAGTCTTTCGATTAGACAATAGAATATTATTTATGTATCAAATCCTAAAGACATTTTAGAGGCGATAGTCTCTCCCTAATTTTCGATGAGAATTAGAAAAAAAAAAAAAAACAGAAAACAAAAAAAAAATAGAGAAATGCAAAGCTGAAATAGTATAAGACAAAATAAAGAATATGTAAATGAGATAAATGATTGATAAAAGTGAGAGCAGATTCATATGGGTTGTATTTCTTATTTAAATGAAAACTATATAATAAAAAAATGTTTGTTTGGTTAATGGCTAAGAAATCCTTATAGGTTGTATTTCTTATTACAAAAACAAGAACATTAAAAGCAATCTACAATTCATATCCATCAAATTTTGTGCTACAACCTACTACTCTACAATTATAAATAACCACACAATGCTACCTTAGGCAATCAAAAAGTAAAGCGCATGTTGATGAATAATAGTGATTATAATCTATGATACATGTTTAGGAAGAGGTAGAAGACATCGTAGTTCAAACCACTAGTAGAAAAAAGTCTTATATAATGACTATATTTTATAGTCATAAACACTTTTTATGACTCAAAATTACAGTCGTAGTAGTATCGTCAGTCATGGTAAAACCAATTATGACAGTATATTATAGTCATGACTGAAATAGTAATGACACATATATATAGTCATCGAAGAATTAATAACGACATTAAAATAAATGTCGACGTAGTTGAATCGTCATTTATGACATTATATTATAGTTATGATAGATCCATTAATGACACATACACATAGTAATTCAAGAATTATTAATGACACGTTATTATTGTCATTATAGTTTATATATTGACACTTTTATAGTCATCTATTAATGTAACGTGACTATTTATTTATGTGAATTTATCCGGTTACATGATATTTTTTGTTTGTGCTCTTATCTGTCAAGAAATATTTATAATATGCAAGTTACAAACCTAAAAAAATAAGTTTCAACAAATATTATTTAATATATAACTTAACCATTTATACAATACACTAGAGAAAAATAAATGACATGACATAACAATACACTCGATAATCTTAAAATGTCTACAAAATGTTTGGAAACTAAAAAAATTTAAAGCGTCACAAAAACGTGGTCTACTATCCTTTATGCAAAGTATTCACGAGTTGACAACTTGCACGATAATCGTAGAGGCAAACAATCCTCACCTTGAACTTAAGTACCTACACAATGTAGTAATAAAACTTTGAATTACAAGTTGCAATTGAGAAAATGTGCATGAATGAGAAATAGTATAGGACATAAGTGTTAAATAATATTGGAGAAGTCTAGATAATTCACATTTATCTTAGATGCAAAGAAGATTCTAGATTATACACGATTACTCCAAGAGATTTTGAGTGTATTACATCAAGAAGAAGGTAGATGTGTGTTCGGTATTCAAAGTATTGGAAGCGCTAGTTGAACTCCAACCAGGAGAAAAGGTCAAGTGCGGACGATAATGAAGGAGAATATGTAAACAATGAGTTTGCTTAGTTATCAACAAGGTGGAAAAAGGCAGATCACTATTGTGGTAGAGCGGTTGGACAAAACCTTGTTAGAGAGAACACGAGTGATGTTGGGAGCTGTAGGCTTAGATAAATCATTATGGGCAGAAGCAGTCAAGACCGCCTGTTATGTAGTGAATCATGCTCCATCAACAACAATTGAGTTGAAGACACCAATGCAGCTGTGGACTGGAAAACCTGTTGATTATTCGAACATCCATATATTTGGAAGTTCAGTGTACGTGATGTACAATAGCCAAGAAAGTACAAAACTAGATCTAAAATTCAGAAGATGTTGTTCTTAGGGTAAGCTGATGATGTGAAGGGATGTTACATGTAAGATCCCACTACCCACAAAGTTATCATAAGTAGGGTTTTTGAAGAAGAAATTCGATATGCTCCAACTAGAAGAAAAATGGAACTTGGTTTATAGGTTGAACGAATCTCTATACGATCTCATACAGACGCCGAGATGTTATAAGAGAATTTCCTTCATCATGAGCCTTGGATACAATAGACTTAGTGCAAACCTTTGTGCATACTTCAAGAGGTTTGATGAAAAGATTTTCATTATCTTGCTGTTGTATGTTGACGACATGTTGGTAGCAGGCCCCAACAAAGGTCGTATTGAAAAGTTGAAGGCTCAGTTGGCTAGGGTGTTCAGAATGAAGGACTTGGGACGAACAAAGAAGATTTCGGGGATGCAAATTAACCGAGACAGAAATAATAAGAACACTTGACTATCTCATTTGGAGAAGGTCTTGCGAATCTTCAACGTGAAAGATTGTAAGCCAATTTCTACCCCACTCTTTCTATTAATTTCAAGTTATCCTCAAGTATGTGCCCTAGTAGTGAAGCAGAGAGGATGGAGATGTCTCGAGTACAGTATGCATCGGTAGTGGGAAGTTTAATGTCCGCTATGAGTAATACCAGACCAGACATTACACCTGTAGTGGAAGTGATTGGTCGATATATGACGAGTTATGGTGGAGAGCATTAGAACGTTGTTACAGGGATCCTTAGATACATAAAGTATCAATAGATGTTGCATATTGTGTTGTGAAGGATCATGCTTTATTGTAAGAGATATGCTGACAAGTTCAACTGGTGTTGATTCTTGAATAGCCTAGCAAGAACATAAACAACACGAAGATGGCAAGGAAGAAATAATGGTGTACTGGAGATTGATTGATTATCAATCAAATATCCAAGTGGGAGAATGTTAAATAATATTGAAGAAGTCTAGATAATTCACCTTTATCTTAGACGTTCAAAGAAGATTCGAGATCATACATATATATTCAAGATTGATGGAGAGAACTCTAGAACATTTTTTGTCTAAGATTGGTGTAGAATTGTCTAGAGTATGCACTTTGTCCAAAGTGAAATTGTGGCAAAATTGTGACCACATGATTGACTTGATTACCAAGGTAAGATGTGGTCAATTTATGGCCATGAGATTAAACTTGGAGCCCAAGTTTGGAAGTGCTATAAATAGGTGAATGCTCATTGTTGGCAAACAAATCCCAAAATCTCCCAAACATCTCATATCTAAGTGAGTGAGGGTGTGAGATAAAAATAGTGAGAGTTTCTCCTTATAAGAGAGTTTGGTGCTACTTTGTAAGAGAGAAAGTTTGTAACTTCTATTTTTATAGTGAAGTTCTTCTATCCTTGCCCGTGGTTTTTACCCTAATTTGTTTAGGGGTTTTTCACAAATCATTGTGTCATTCTTTCTCTTCTTCCTCTTCCTTATTGCGTTCTTAATCTATTTTAACTGCGACCCTACTCTATTCAATTAAACAATCTCAACAATAAGTTAAATAATGACTTACAAGGTACGAGTCATTGTAGACCTTGCATAAATAATCAATTTGCACCAACTTATAATAAACATCAAAAGAATTAATCATTAATTAACGATTCCATCCTTGATAAACAAAACTACATTGATTGGAGACTAAAAACTACTTTATTCAAGTTCAACAAGTAATACTCCACCCTCAACTGACACAAAAGCCTTTAAAGTTCTCCGATTCAAACCAATATAGAGTTAGACTAAAAACAACTTTTTTTTAGTTAGTCTTTTCTAGAAAGATATCCCAAAAAAAAAAGCCTCTCTATTTTGAAAATAATGATATAAGAAAGTGCGTAGAAGTTAGTTTTTTCGAGTTTAGGGTCAGAGATTTTTTCTTTTAAATACTTTATATTTATTATTAACAATTAGATGATTATAAGAAAGTGTGTTTTTTAATTTATTAATTATGGTCACAATAAAGTGTCATAAAATACACATTTTATTTTACAGATACTATGATTATAATAAAGTGTCGTAATTTTAATTTATGATACTTTAATTTTTTTCTTCTCATGAATTTTATTTAGCAGAAGTGTCATCTATTCTATTTTTTTTAGTAGTCGAACCAATGGTAGTTTAACTTGGAAGAGTTAATTCAAGCACATACAAATGTGAGATATTTGCATTTTAATGCAATTTCAGTGTTGGAAGTTCTGGTTTCCCACCACTGTTATTCACCCTTTTCATGAGAGAAATTTAGATAAATTATTAACTTCAACACAATGGAAATTACATGATGAAACTTCTTTAAGGTAAATATAAAAGTGATAATGTCACTAATACAACACAAAGATAACCGATAGAGAATCGAGCGTAATCAACTCGAGCATAGCTCAATTGCGGTTAAGCTATACATACTTTCGGTCGAGACGCGCGTTGGCGATTTGTATCTTCCTTCCTTACCCGCGCACATCAACGAGAGAATCTATATATTGGCAAGGTGAAAAAGGTTGGTGGGATAAACTTCTGTTTGAAGTTGAGAAGCATAAGCTTTAGATGCTATGAAGATATTGACAGCTTCTGTTGGATGTAACCCATCAAAGAACACATGGTTGTTTCTTTTTGGACAAGTTTGCCCTCCTCTTTTGCACAATATTCCATTTCCACCCTCACTTAGAGATGGCACCTCACAACAAGGTTTAGCTTCCTCCATGAAGCCTGAAATTAATTCACACATCATATATTCATTTTAGATTGAAATGCACTGCCAACAAAAGCAATAGTTTAATCGACATATATTTTACTTAAGGATTATGACCGGTTGAGGTTATTAACGAATTATTACAAATGAGCTCTTACAACTTTTTTTCAAACAAGCATATCCAAACGAGCTATTGAAATTATTAAAAATAATCACTAATTTCTAATCACTCAAAATAATCATTCATTTCTAACCACTCATTTTTTATTATTAATTTCTAACCTTCAAAATAATCACTCATTTCTAATAACATCTAAATGAGTTACTTTCTACAACTTTTCTACAAAAACGATCATCCGACCGAGTTACAAATTGCAATCTCTCTACCATCATTCAAACGAGTATTTACTAAATCTTAAATTTTTAATCACGTATAATAAATTATGTTCAAAATAATCACTCTATAATTTCATAAGTGGGTTTGGAAATTTTTCTCATAATTTTTTTTTTACTTCTTTAGTAAACAAATGTTTTGAAAAGAAATAATTTCTTTCCACAATTAGCCACAAATTAAATCTCTGGTTAGACTTTTTAGTTTGAAACAAACTTTTAAAATTTTACCAAAGTAATCAATTATGGAGTTAAAAAGTCAAGGAATTTTGCCCTACAAATAATAAAATTTAAAGTCATGGACTTAAATATTAGGGGACCATAGCCTACAAACTAATAAATTCAGGGAGGCACCACATCAATGATCCTTGTCCTAGTCTACTTGCCTCTCTTTTACAAAACATAATTGATGATTCAATTTTTGAAATAAATTTCAAGTTGATAAAAAAATATGAAAGGGAAAGGCTATGGATTAAGGAAATACTTAAAAAAACTAATAATTACTCCTGATATTTATAAGATGCACATTTTTTATGATATTGCAACCATCCTAAAATCTCTAAGGTTAAGTGTGTTTAGTTTAAAACAATTATTGGTTGTCTTCTTAAGAAAATTTTGTGAGAGAATATAAGTACGTAGGCGTACAAAACATGCTAAAAAGACTCATTTAGTATGTAGAGACTATCTTTACTCTTAAAAACAATAATAATAAGTTAATTAGTAGCATCGCCAGATCACATGTGTGGGTCAAATCCAAATTTTGCATCCTTGTCAAAATCATGAGTCGAAGACATTACAAATCACAAATGATGTGTTAGAACCGAACCTCTCAAAGGTAAGATATGATTAGAGGACGAAACAAAATGAAAATTGGTGGGCATGTAAAGTCTAGAGTTAGGACGGATCAATGAATTAACCGTGGTTACATTCGAATGAGAGATATTATGAAGATATATAATCTTGGTTAATAAAGAATTTAAAAGAAGTTACTATATGTGTAAACAATCTAAAATTAAGTATACTTAATTTGAAGCAACTCTAAATTTAGCAACCTTCTAATTTTTTTTATTAAGAAGCAT
>JBBMEG010000001.1:4852501-4862625 GCA_037832605.1 Cyclanthera cordifolia | reverse complement strand
TTTTTTTTTTTGGTTTTTTTTTTTTTTTTTTTTTTTTTTTTTTCTTTTTTTTTTTTTTAATGCCAAAATTATAAGTTACAGCACAACAGAGAAAGCATTATAAACTATTAATTTTATTAATTTTTTAAATCTGTTGGATTATAATGAATACTTATTTAATCAATCTCATTTATAACTATTTGTTTTTTTTTTTTTAGTTTTTTCATAATCAATTTCCATTTGTCTCGTGTGTGTGTGTATATATATATATATATATATATTTAGGTTATAATATTCAGGTGAGCACTCAAACAAATCTCGGATCGAATGAATGTTATGTTTTTATGTTCGCTTTGGCACTATTTTATTCTCTTAATAGTTATTATATTCTCTCAAATACAAAATTATTAATTATTTTATTTACGTTAACAAAACAATAATTTTCTTTGTTTTTATAATTGTCATTAGACTGATTTTCAAGATTAAACTCGTAACAGTAGTGTTGAAATATATTTCTAAACAATAAAATCAACCTGTCACTGATACTTACATTAAAAACTACAATAACTTTAATGAGTACTAAATAAATAACACAAATAATTTTTGAACATATAATTTTGAACGAAGAAAAAGAGCAAAATTGAAAAAAAATAAATAAAAAAAAAAAATCCAAAATTCTGCTTTAGAAATATTTTGTAAGGAGTGTTATGATTAAAATAAGGATAAAATATTATTTTGGTCTATAACTTTGACATTTATGAACTTTTAAAATTTTAATTTTAGTATCTTAAAACTTTTTGATTGGTTATATTTTAGTCACTCTAACTTTGACATTTGTTTTATTTTGATTTATAAAATTTCAAAAATTCAATTTTGTCTTTGAACTTTTAAATTGTTCTATTTTAATCCATGAACTTACCAAAATTCAATTTTAGTCTTTATATATTATACAAAATTTAAAATAGATCATTATGAAAAATTTTGAAATCAATATTAATCGAAATTAGTTTGATAGTATTAATAGTTTTAATACAATCAAAAAAAAAATGAACAAAATTTAAAATTTTATAAAATAAAATGGTAATTTTTTGAAAAAAAAAAATTGGAGGACCAATATTAAATTTTTTGAAAGTTCAAATATCAAAATAGAACAAACAAAATTGTGATAGTTTCCGCTAAAATAAAATAAACTTCAAAATTCATAAATCAAAATTCAATTAAAAAGAAGAGAGAGAGAGAGAGAGAGAGAGAGAGAGTATTGATTATCTGTTTGTTTGATGGGTGATTTTGTGTGCGAGTTTGTGCGTATAAAAGACCCTAATAATAAAGTCCACTCTCCCAGGCTCTCTCTCTCTCTCACTTCATATACAGATCCTCCACTCTCTCCTCAGCTTTTCGGAATCTTAAGCTTCCCCTTTCGTCACCAACGGGGAACAATTTCAGGTTTCTCTCTCAGATCTTATCTCCCTTTTTCACGATTTGGGCCCTCTCAATTATTGCTTCATTTCGTTTCCCTTTTCCCCTCTAATTCTGATTTTGTTTTTCCTCTTTCTTTTCTGATTCAATTCATTTCTGCTTCTGGGGTTTCATTTTCTTCTAATCTAATTGTGAGATTGCGTTCTGTTTTTTTTTTCCTTTTTGATTGATGTTGTGGATTTTTGATTCAGGGTTCTGATTTGTGTTCTTCTTTGAAATGTTTTGGAGCTATTGGGATTTGGGAAATGTTTTGTCTGCTTTTGTTTTGATTGTGATTTTGTAGCCCTTGTTTTGTTGTTGAACTGATTTTTATCAATGCGCTTGATTTCAGGTGTGGATTGTTATCATAATCATTAATTTTATGGTTTTAGGGGAATGGGAGCTAGGGTTGTATGTGGCTTTATACTGTCGTGTTATAAACTCCGTTTGATAACTATTTTTATTTTTGGTTTTGGAAGTTATGCCTATAAATAAAATGCTCGGCCATGGATTTCCTTGTTTTGGTATCAACTTTATACAAAAATCAATTCATGTCTTGGAAACTGATAAGAGTGGTTTTCAAAAACTTCTTTTCTGTTTTTAGAATTTGGCTTATAATTCAAGTCCTTCCTTAAGGGAGACAACTACTACGGCAGAGAAATTGGGAGTAAACAATGTAATTTTTAAAAATAAAAAGCCAAAAACCGTAGGATTATCAAATTAAGCCTTATTTCTTAGCGCTTGATATATATATATAGTTAGTTTAATAGCAACTTAATGTAGCCAATCTGAGCATAAACTGGCTTAGGTATTATGTCCTCGACCAAACGGTTAAAACTTTGGTCTATGGACGTCTACAATGCGTAGTGGTAAATGTTTCACAGGTATACGCAACTTCTTGATAAATTGATGCAATGTGGTGATTTTCTTTATTCAATGATTAATGATAAATTAAGGACAAGGAATAAAGTACATTTTTTGTGAATTTTATGTGGACATTATAAAATTAAACCTTAACTGTCAATACAATCAAACTTTAAGGCATGTTTTTATCTGGGCATGGTGGGAAGTGATTTATACAATTATACTGTTGTAGGTTTGCTTAAGGGTCAAAGGGATTTTAAACTCCTGTTCGTATCTGATCCTTTGTAAACACTTCATAAACTTGTCTCAAGAATAACTTTTGAAATGACCATATTAAGCCTAGCTCGATGAGACATGCACTTCTTTATTAGAGATTGGTGGTTTAATCTCAATGCCCCTCATTTGTTGTATTAAAGAAAACATTTTTGAAAATGTTTTTTTTTAAAGGTTGTATATATCATGGATATAGTATAGTTTCTATGCTGTCTGAAGAATAACTTTTGAAAATAATGTTCTTTTTTTAAGTTCATATGTTATATTACATCAAATATATAATTTCATGCGTTACACAATCTTTTAAATATATATTGATACTGACTATAGCTATGCTACCTCCTTTTTAATTGGATAGGCCTTTTGTAATGTCTTATTGGGTTCCTCATCTTGTAATTTCACTTTCCAATGAAATTGAGGCACACCAAGAAAACTCCCCCTTTAACTAGCGAACATTGTAAAATTGAAGAATATTATGCTAGCAATGAAATAAGCGAATGGATTGTTTGATGAACCACCTTGCATAAAGATTGGACCAGCAATGAATGCCTTTTATTAACTTTAATGTAACGCCCTTGATTTGAGCTTATTCTAATCAGTTGTTCTCTACTTCTCTCAGAGTATATGTGATATCCAAAAATTTAATGTTGTAATCATGTTTAAATAAAAAGCCATTACTGTAAGCTTTCAATTTTCCATGTCCTTTGCTATTGCTTGGCTTCTTAATTAGAAAAAAAATAACCCAATTCATTTTGATGCATATTCAATGTGCAATATAGTTTTCTTAGATTTTCTCAGTTTCCTGTATAATATATGCGCTGTTTTTCCAGATATAAGTTACATTTTCAAAATATTGGCCCTTTTATCTACCGAGCTTCTAGGTATTTATGTGTTGGGATGTAAGTGGGTAGATTTGGTTTGTTTTTAGCCTAATTTTTTTTTTATAACTATGAGTATTCAAGTCAGCTTGCGTGCACTATTCCCACAAGATATACCATATGATCCTAGTCACCCTACGACATTTGGATATCAAGTAAACTTGTCAAAAATTAATTCTTTGGTAGGTGACTACATTTGATAGTTTTGATTTCTTAATGTCCTTTTGAGTTTTGATTTCTTAATGTCCTTTTGGTTTTGGTTTCTTAATTTCTTTTTAACCCCTAGGCTATCCATGCTGGTTGTTTTTTTGGTCTAAACTAATGCTCATCAGTCTATTGGTTTAAGGGAAATTGTAAACCAATGTAAAAAAAAACTGACGTTTTGGATTAATTGAAGTGACTATCTAACTAAAACTAATTGAATTAAACAGAGTTTTCTGACACATTGCTTAAAGCGACTGAACTAACTCGATTTGCTCAACTTTTTGTTGGTTTTTTGGTTTCTCAACTTTTAGGTCATCCCCTCCCTAATAATTGATGTCTTTCCCCATGAGAGCGCAGGTCGCACATGGGAGCATTGATGCGTTTTTCACGCCTTTAGTGGTTATAATGGGAGGGAATGAACCACTATTGGGTTGGTTTAGTTTTCAGAAGGATTAGGTATTATAAACTTTGAGTCTTAGTCAATGGACAACCTACTTAGAAATCTAGTATCCAATCACCTCTCCTACTATTATAATCGTCCATGAGATGTCCATAAGCTAGTCCAAAATGTCTATTAGTATCAGAAAATGGGATTTAATAGTTTGTTTTCTTCTGACATATTGGTATCCGTATTAAATAGTATGAGATTCCATCTCAAAACCAATTGATGATGAAAGTAGTAGTTACCTTGATCCTATCTTATAAATGCTAGGATTAGGAGGTCTTGTATGTCACTTCTTCAATGTGGGATCTTCAACATGCCTCAAGTTGGTATTACTTTGGGTTAACCAACTTTGGATCGGATCACAATTTCATTTTTATTAGACCAAATAAAAATTTGGGTTTAATGTGCTCTGATACCATATTATATGGTTTGAGGTTCCATCTGAAAATCAATGGGAGATGAGATCAGTAGCCCATCTATGTTATAAATGGTCGGAGGTCTCCCCCTCTTTTCCAATGTGAGGCAAGTAAAATCCTCAGCAATTAGCTTTTCAATCTATAAGGTTTCTGAATATCTAAGTAGGATGTTGGTTGTAGTTGGATCATTTTAGGTTGTATTTTAAAAAGTTCAAGGCGCAATGGCCCGAGGCATAAGGCGCACGAAAAGGCGCGAACTATTTTACTTAAGGTGCACTATATATATATATACATGAATTTATGTACAATCAAAACACTTTGCAAAAAGAAAATAAAGTTTTAACCAAGAATAATATACAAAACAAACATGAGATTCAATCCTTCATTTCATGAGAAGAAATGAAGTTTAACTAAGGAAAATATATAAAACATACATGAACTCAACTTAAACCTTCATTTCATAGAAAAATCTGAAGTTTGAATCAAGAATGAAATGATTTATAAACAGACATAAGTGATTTAAGACATTTTGATACCTTATCTCTCGCTTCGAATGACCTAGTACGAAGATCTCGCTGGTTACTAGTTATAAGACCCGAAGATTGGAAAACATGGGAGCCTTCCCTCCCTCCCTCAGGGCCACAAGTAAAAGGTTGATGATGCTATTTGATAATCACAGAATAATGTTATCAATAGATTTTTTTTTTTTTTTCGTCTTCTGGCATATATTTTCAACTCAATTCTCATATTGACGATCACTTTTTTCAAATTTACCTACTCTTTGTTCTATATTATCAGTGTCTGTAGACTTCTTACATTTCTCTGAATAATCCTTTGTCCGGTTTCCTCGTTTTGATTATTTTTCCAAAGAAATTGAGCTTTCTTTGAGAATAATAAATACGAACAAGAAAAACCATCCCAACAAAAAATCATAGAGTGGTCTACTGGTCAAGATGGTCTTAACTAGGGGGTGATGTGTTTAATTCATGGTGGCAACTTATCTGGAAATTAATTTCTTGCTGATTTCTTTAAAATTCAAATATTGTAAGATAGATGGTATGTCTCGTGATAATAGACGAGGTGCTCGTAAGTTCAAAAACTAAGATCTAACTAGAGGACTCCAATCAAATAAATCAAAAGACCCAAGATTGTTATTATGAAAAGGCTTGGGGATTGATTGATGTGCACAAAGAAGCATTAAATCTTTCCACTTCCCATACCTCATCACACAACCTCTCCCGATCTCTCTGAGCATCCTGTTTTATTTCTCTGAAACCAAATATCCCAGAAATAGCATGCTATAATCTTTACCCTTCTCTAATAAAAGAGGAGAACCGAGGAGCTCCTACTAAACCATCACATAACATTGCTCTCTTATTTTTTATTGCAGCCTACTTGTACAAATGTTACATCGAACTGTCTGATGATGGGCATGTCGCCATTAAAATGAACTCAAGAAATACACAATGACCAGTTTTATTGAAGAAAGCTATGAATTCCTGCAGTGCTTTTAAACTGGTTATTAATCCTATGATTTTCACGATTGGCTGCTGTTTCTTTTAAGACGGCTGGGGATTATAATTGAAAAAACAATTTTATATGCTTGCTTGTGATAGTAGAAGTTGTCGAGGGAGTTGAGTTTTATTATTATATGGCATATTACAACTCATCATGTATGGAACAACAGCACGCTTCATTTACTATTTTCTTTGTGGTCGTAAGAATCTGTAAGATTGGTTCACAGAGTTGTCTGCTGTATTTCTCTTTTTTTTTTTTTTTCTATCTGAGGGCGGTGTTTGGTCGACTTGTCAAAGATCTAAGGTGTTTGGATGAATAATTGTAGAGTGATTATTTTAAGTGATTAGAAATGAGTTGTTTTGAGTCATTGTGAAAAAAAATTGTAGTAATAACTCGTTTGGATGAAATTATTATAGAGTGATTGTAAAATCTCATTTTTAATAACTCCATAAAAACTTCAAACAAACAGTCCTTAACTTTCTCTATTTTGTTCCTCTGACAATGAATTGCAGTTGGGAACTTAGAGAGAATTGGAGATTGGTAGAGATCTATAGATATGAGCCTGGCATGTCTTGTATGCAATAGCGTCGAGAGCCCTACGCACTCGTTTAGGAGCTATTCAGTTTCAAGCTCCGACAATGAGGGAAGATGTGCCGTGATGGCTAACTGCCTAATTTGGAGACCGTCTTTTCCTCCAACACACCACCAGACCTATGCAGCATCAGCCAAGGTAACTCCCCATCCGAACATCACCAACAGCGACAGAATGGATGGTACACCGAGGCTGGTGCGTAGCCGGGCAGTAAGAAGGGACCTGGTACGAGACTGGAATTTCGACGAGGTGGTTGTAGTTCAGCATTTGTAAGTTTTTTTTTTTTTTTTTTAAAGTTTGAGAAGAACAGAGTAGTAGGGTCTTCAAAATGGCATGGTGATGGCCTGAAATGATGTGGGTAGTATCTTGCTTCCCCTATGTATTTTTGTTTTTCTTGTGAGTACAACTGAACTCACACTTCCATTGGAAGAGTTTGCACATTTGTAAGCATGAGAAAATGGGATTTAGAACTTTGTTTATATATTACCTACTTACTACTGGTTCATAGGAGGCAGCTATTGTAAACTTGGATGGATTTTGTGCTATCAAAGTTATCTATGATATACTCCAAGTTTATTTGCATATATAAATAATTATTAACTTCTTTTTAAGAAAGGTTCCAAAACTGCATCCTCTAATTTTTTTTTTTTTTTTTTTTATTCAACTATGGAGTGAGAATTCGAACATATAACTCGTATAGTTACCCGTGATGCATGTTCTTTGAGTACATTTTGGAGTAAAGTCACTCTAAAATATACCCTAGTTATTTTGAGTGATTTTGAAGAAAAAGATGGTAATAACAACCCGTTTGACAATAAAAGTTAAAACATTCAAACGCGTAGTCTCTTAATCTTGCACCGAGTTAAATGTATGTCATCCTTGTTCATAACCATTGTCATTCAAATCAATTAGGAATAACACGAATAGGATTAATTTAAGAACATGTTCTATAATATGAAGACTATTCACTCTTGCATCCAAATATTATTGAATTAAAAAACAAAAACACTTAATTTCAAAATCTAATATAGCAACCAACTACATATTAAAACCTTAATTTGAACACTTCAAATTACTTCTTCTGTTAGAATCAAACCTTTAAGACATGTTTTGTCTTAAAAAGTATGTTTTACCTACTACTAATGTTTTAGATAACTTATATTTATTGCCTTTTGATTATGCTGATAACAATCTTTTCTACTTCCAGTTGTGAAAACTCATCTAACTTTAATTCTCCTCTAAATAGAAGAAAAGGTTTTTTTTTTTTTTTTTTTTTTGTAAGTATCAAGCAATTGCTAAAGAATTCAATAGAAAGAAATTACCAAATTTTTTTTATTCTTCTCATTTCTCTTCTAGCTTTTAAACTATTTCTTTTTCAAACAAGGATCCAACATATTTATTGATGTTCTTTAAAAAAAAAAAAAATCAATTGATTAGCAGGATTGAGAATCGAATTCATGATCACTTGTTCATAGATTTGATGGCGTTAAACATGTGTTCTTATTAGCCTTTAAAGTACTAATATATATACATGGTAAAAACAATATTTCTAAACCATTATACCACTAACTTTAATTACAATTTTGTTGTTTATAGTATATTCTAGTTTCAAGATAGATAATTTTGATCGATCTTTGCTCACTTATTTTCGTGATAAGTTCTTTCAAGTCCAACAATAATTAGGAAAAAAAAAAAAATCAAATTCATGACTTTTTAGTTAATGAAATTACATTGACGTAGTTGTGTTATCGTTCTTTTCATTTCTAGTGATATATGTTTTTTATAAATTAAAATAAGACACACATCTTTTTCAAAACACTTCTTTAATATTAAATAAGGCCTACATCTTAACTATAAGAACCACTATTTTAATATAAAAACAAGACATAAATCTAGAATAAAATCATCCTTAACCTATTCAAAAGAGAAGAAGAATGGGAGAGTACCATATTCCAAAACATAAATGGGAAATATATTGAAAGAAGATGGAGACAAAAAGACCTAATTTTTTCCAAATGTTAGTTTAAAATAGGGGTCGGTTTGGCACTATTAGCATTATTTAAGGGAAGCATATTGATTTGAAGCATTACAAAACAATATGCTATTTTTTAATAACAATATCATCAACCCTCGTTAAAAAATCATACATTGTATTAGTTAAATTTAGTTTTAATTAATATTTTAATATATTTTTATCTAAAAAATTAATGATGCATTAATTTCATTATTTGGTAATAATCCAGTTCAACGATATTTAGCTCTCAAAGCAATAATATCTTCTATATAAAGTCCGTTCAATTTACACTAAAAAAAAAACGTTAATGTTTTTTATTGTAATAAAAAAATGGAAGGTTTTTGAAGGGAGAATCTCTCCCTTATGTCTCCAAGGTGGAGAAGAATTGCTTGCATTATTTAAGTAATTTTCAAAATAAATAAATAAATAAATAATTGTTGTATATAAAATATTTCTTAATAATTACTATAATTAAAATATGGGTGGGAGAATTTTTCTTTATTTACTTACAATACATTTCTATTTGTTTTATTTCTTAAATTTTGAGCTGCAAATTATACCATTTCTGTTTAAAAAAGAACAAAATTTAAAAAAAAAAAAAAAAAAAAAAAAAACCCTTTACTTTTAAATATTTGCTTTTGGTGTTGACGGCGGCGCCGCCCATTTGAATGTGGCTTCCAATAATTGGAATAATATCTTGTTCGGTCTTTAAATAAAAAATATTTAAATAAATGACCATTTTTAGATTTTCATTTCTAGTTAAATATGCTTTTAACTTTGAGTAATTGTGTGGTAAACTCAAAATAATAATAATAAAATAAAATTAAGTAATTTTAGAATTAAGTGTCTAATTTTGAAAATGACGATAGATAACTTAGTGCAATTTGAATGACTTCAATCCAAACGGTAAAGATTGTGTTGAGTTGTAATTTTTTTGAGTTATGTCAATCTTTGAGTTGGTCAATAATTTTTGTTTGATTTAATCCAATCAATTTTAAACAAGATTAATCATGTGTCAAGTGTGTAGCAGTTGAGAGGGGTTTGAATTCTAGCAGAAAGATGGAGGGATGTTTATGACTAATGTTTTTTGATAGATGGAAGTTCGTACCTCTAAGCTTGACAAAGTGTTGCACCAAGAAAGTTTCAAATGTGATATCAAGTGAGTTAGTTTATCGTATATTGGTTTAGAGGAATACTGGTTGTTACCTTAAGATATGAATTTGTATAATAGTATAGTTGGAAGTAGAGAGAGTAAGAGTAACTCTCTAAGATAGTATATTGTGTGAGCGTCGAAGAAGGCGTAAAATATTCTTTGAGAGGCGTTCATAAAGTGGCATAGTTGAAGATAATATGAATATGTTAGGTCATTCCCTAAGATAGTGCGTTGTGTCACGGTCTTGCTTGTCCATTGCGTGTTGCACATGGCCGCATGAACCTCTACACCCATTTTTATCATGCTTTTATGTTATTTTGTTAATATTGCATG